>JBBBDQ010000906.1:2665000-2797500 GCA_037127315.1 Ascarosepion bandense | reverse complement strand
TATATATATATATATATATATATATATATGTTTTTCTTATTAATTAGTATAGCTTAGATATATACGCTTTCTATTGGATATAGTTTATATATATATATATATATATATGCTTTTCTTATTAATTAATATAGCTTAGATATATATGCTTTTGTTATTTATTGATATAGCTTATATATATATATATATATATATATATATATATATATGCTTTTCTTATTAAATAATATAGCTTAGATATATATGCTTTTGTTATTTATTGGATATAGCTTATATATATATATATATATATATATATATATATATATATATGCTTTTCTTATTAATTAATATAGCTTAGATATATATGCTTTTGTTATTTATTGATATAGCTTATATATTTATATATATATATATATATACATATATATGCTTTTCTTTTTTAATTAATATAGCTTAGATATATATGCTTTTGTTATTTATTGATATAGCTTATATATATATATATATATATATATATATATATATATATATATATGTTTTTCTTATTAATTAATATAGCTTAGATATATATGCTTTTGTTATTTATTGATATAGCTTATATATATATATATATATATGCTTTTCTTATTAATTAATATAGCTTAGATATATATATGCTTTTGTTATTTATTGATATAGCTTATATATATATATATATATATATATATATATATGCTTTTCTTATTAATTAATATAGCTTAGATATATATGCTTTTGTTATTTATTGATATAGCTTATATATATATATATATATATATATGCTTTTCTCATTAATTAATATAGCTTAGATATATATGCTTTTTTTATTTATTGATATAGCTTATATATATATATATATATATATATATATATATATATATATATGCTTTTCTTATTAATTAATATAGCTTAGATATATATGCTTTTGTTATTTATTGATATAGCTTATATATATATATATATATATATATATGCTTTTCTTATTAATTAGTATAGCTAGATATATATGCTTTTTTATTTATTGATATAGCTTATATATATATATATATATATATATATATATATATATATGCTTTTCTTATTAATTAATATAGCTTAGATATATATGCTTTTGTTATTTATTGATATAGCTTATATATATATGCTTTTCTTATTAATTAATATAGCTTAGATATATATGCTTTTGTTATTTATTGATATAGTTTATATATATATATATATATATATGCTTTTCTTATTAATTAATATAGCTTAGATATATATGCTTTTGTTATTTATTGGATATAGCTTATATATATATATATATATATATATATATATATATATATATGCTTTTCTTATTAATTAATATAGCTTAGATATATATGCTTTTGTTATTTATTGATATAGCTTATATATATATATATATATATATATATATATATATATATATATATGCTTTTCTAATTAATTAATATAGCTTAGATATATATGATTTTGTTATTTATTGATATAGCTTTTATATATATATATATATATATATATATATATGCTTTTCTTATTAATTAATATAGCTTAAATATATATGCTTTTGTTATTTATTGATATAGCGTATATATATATATATATATATATATATATATATATATATATATATATATATGCTTTATTAATTAATATAGCTTAGATATATATGCTTTTGTTATTTATTGATATAGCTTATATATATATATATATATATGCTTTTTCTTCTTATTAATTAATATAGCTTAGATATATATGCTTTTGTTATTTATTGATATAGCTTACATATATATATATATATATATATGCTTTTCTTATTAATTAATATAGCTTAGATATATATGCTTTTGTTATTTATTGATATAGCTTATATATATATATATATATATATATATATATACTTTTCTTATTAATTAATATAGCTTAGATATATATGCTTTTGTTATTTATTGATATAGCTTATATATTTATATATACATATATATATACATATATATGCTTTTCTTATTAATTAATATAGCTTAGATATATATGCTTTTGTTATTTATTGATATAGCTTATATATATATATATATATATATATATATATATATATATATATATATATATATATATATACTTTTCTTATTAATTAATATAGCTTAGATATATATGCTTTTGTTATTTATTGATATAGCCTATATATATATATATATATATATATATATATATATATATATCCTTTTCTTATTAATTAATATAGCTTAGATATATATGCTTTTGTTATTTATTGATATAGCTTATATATATATATATATATATATATATATATATATGCTTTTCTTATTAATTAATATAGCTTAGATATATATGCTTTTGTTATTTATTGATATATCTTAGATACATATGCTTTCTTTATTTATTGATATAGTTTAGATACAGGTACTTTATTGATATTGTTTAGATACATATGATTTCTTAATTGATATAGCTTACATACATGCTTTTATTTTTATTGATATAGCTTAGATACACATACTTTATTTATTTATTCTGTTTCGATACATATGCTTTTCAGAAATAGTTTTAATACATATGCGTTCTTTATTAATTGATAGCTTAAATACAAATGCTTTATTTATTAAATGGATATCGTTTAGATTCATATGCTTTCTTTATTGATATAGTTTAGATACGTATGCTTATTTAACAATTGATACAGCTTATATACATAAGCCTTCTTTATTTATTGACTAGCAGTATAGCCCGGAGTTGTTTGGGTGTAATGAAAGCTTTACAACTAATACATGATCCTGGAGCTCAGACTTAGCCTAAAGAATATTTGTGTGAAGTTTGGTGAGAATCGGATAAAAATTGTGGATTTGTATAAGGGACACACAGACAGATAAACAGACACACATACAAACAACTTGCCTTTTATATATATATATATTATCGATTTTCTGCACTATTGTAAGAACCGCAACCTTGAAACTTCTGAATCTCGTTTCTTATATCTTTATCTATGAGTGTATCAAATTTGATTAAAATCGGACCACTTCTTCTATAACCCGATTTTTTCAATTATTGATTTTCGATACTTATCGGGGGTACCTCGACACAAAACCTAGCTACGAACACCCGCAGACGCTTATAGTACAACTGTATACATTTACAAGAAAATTGGTTCAGCCGTTTCGGAGTCTATAGGTAACGGATACACACACAGACACACACTGACAAAGTTCCATTTATAAATAAGTTTAGATATAGCTTAGATACATATGCTCTCTTTATTTATTGATTTAATGTCAATAATTAACCTTTTTTAGTTATTGATATAGGTTAGATATACATGCTTTCTTATTTATTGATATAGTTTAGCTAATTATGTTTTCTTTATATATTGATATAGCTTAGATACATGAGCTTTCTTTATTTATTGATATAGTTTAGATAATTATGCTTTTTCATTTATTGATATAACTTATATATTTGCTTTTTTATTTGTCTGAAATTATATTCCCTGGAATACAGTATATATTCACACTAAAAAAGTATAAAAAATAAATTTTAAAATAAAATTATTAACAATGAATTTCAATAGAAAAATGTCAATCAATACACCAGTAAAAGTATAAAAAATACATTTTATAATAAATTATTAAAATACGTTTTTATAGTAAAAAGGTCAATTAATAGAACAGTAAAACTAATAAAAAATACATTTTATCATAAATTGTCAACAATACATTTTTTATAGAAAATGTCAATCAATACATCACTAAAAAGCATAAAAGTATATTTTATTGTACAAGTATCTACAATATGTATGATGTGCGTTGTGGTATAGTGGATATCGGCTCGGAACGAGAAACCGGGTAGCTGAGTTCGAATTCCAGTTGAATTCACTTACGCGCAAATGAAATTGGGAAAGGTATTAATCCGTCTCTTCCTTCCAGTTATGGGTTAAATAGCAGAACAGATTGGGTTCTATAGCCTTGGTCGGTAACCAGTCTACCGCAGAAAGCAATGGGATAATCTTCTGCTCAGTCAGTCATGTCTCTTTCGAGACATGATCGCCCAAGCGTGTATCACGTATGGCACTTAACTGACTGATCTACAATATATTTTTATCAACAAAATATATGACTAAAAAATATACGTTTACAGGTAAAGTACAAAATGACCAACAATATATATTTAAAGTAAATTGACCAACAGTACATTTTATAGCAAAATGACCAACAAAAAAAAAGATTATCTAAAGTTAAAAGTATAAGATTGCCTTTGAAATATTCAGATTTGACATTAAATAACCCATATATTTTTATCGCAGTTATCGGAGCAATCATGATACACGAACCCACCACGTCAGGTCCTGCTTATTAGTAAAGGCGGTCCCACACTGACGGCATATCTTTTTCTTCTGTGCCATGTCCCCTCAGGACGTACGCAATCATAGTCTTTCATAAGTTCATATCCCTCGTATCTTTTAACAACCTTTCTCTTGTTATTTTTTCCAAACCCTTCTCTGCCATCAATTTGCTGAAGCCCATCAAGTATCTTATGTGTTGCTTTCCCATGTCTCTATTTCCCTCTTTCTTTCTTGTGAGTACCAGATTCTCCAAGCCCTCTTTCCTCATTACATTTCCTAGTATTTTCAGCTGTCTTTTCCTGATGTTAAGTATAAGTTCCTGTTTCGTTTCTATCTTCTCAAAACCTTCGTCGTTGCTAACATGTTCGGTCCATGGCATCCTCATCATCCTTCTGTAGAACCACATTGTTGTATAGATATCGCTGAATATATTCCTTGTGATTCTTACAATTTAAGTAATAGAGAATGGAAAGTGAGATACTTAAATCTGAAGACGAATTGGGATAGCCAATGATGCATTCCAAAAGTTAAGCAGAGTATTAACTAAGAAACAGAAAATTTTTGTTAGAAACAAATAAAAGAGTACTGAACTGTTACGTAATATCCTCCTATATAGCAGGAATGACTAGACAATCTTCTCAAAGATGAAGAGACTTGAAGCAACAGAAACAAATAAAAGAGTACTGAACTGTTACGTAATATCCTCCTATATAGCAGGAATGACTAGACAATCTTCTCAAAGATGAAGAGACTTGAAGCAACAGAAACAAATAAAAGAGTACTGAACTGTTACGTAATATCCTCCTATATAGCAGGAATGACTAGACAATCTTCTCAAAGATGAAGAGACTTGAAGCAACAGAAACAAATAAAAGAGTACTGAACTGTTACGTAATATCCTCCTATATAGCAGGAATGACTAGACAATCTTCTCAAAGATGAAGAGACTTGAAGCAACAGAAACAAATAAAAGAGTACTGAACTGTTACGTAATATCCTCCTATATAGCAGGAATGACTAGACAATCTTCTCAAAGATGAAGAGACTTGAAGCAACAGAAATGTGGTTGAAAAGAATGATATTTAGGATAACATGGACCAAAAAGTAGGCTCTCCACAACTTCATAAATCGTGTGGCTCTGAGAAGTCTTTCCTGAGGTTCCCATCCCCAGTTTGGTCATCATTTCTCATAAGCTCATCAGGTAAATAGCTCGCTACATTCACTTATCTTACTTACCCTCAATATACCCCTGAGGCTTAAGTCTTTAAAACTCACCTTCTTTATTATAAGGCCAAAGAATTTCAACTGCCTTTTCCTGATTTTGAGTACAATTTTTCTTTCTGTTGGCTTTTTCTTCAAGGGTTTGATTGTTGCTCACTCCCTCGGTACGTGGAATTCTCAATATCCTTCTGTAGAAGCATATTTTGCGTGTAGTTTTTCGTCTTCCGTGGGGAAATTGTCCAATTTTCACTGCTATATAAGAGGAAGAGTATTACATAACAGTTAAGCACTCTTTTCTTTGTTTCTAAATGATTTTTTTTATATTTCTTAATACTTTGGCTGGATTTTGGAAGAGAGATAAACAGAAAATCAGCCGATTCGTAAAGGCAAATGTTCTATTTTTTAACTCCACCATATTTCAGGACTTATGTGAGCATGGCTCTCCATAGTTTTTCCTTTATTACATGTGAATGACCATGTATTCTTGAAGAAGACAATGGAGTGGTCTCCTGTTGCCTTATCTACTGTTTTTGTTGTTGTTGTTTTTTAATCGTACCACCCCGAGCAAGGCGGTAATGCCACTAATGTGCAGGGGGCTACATAAGAGTAAAAAGGTTATGTAGAAGAGAGTGAAGAGAAAGACGAACCCGTTGGAAAGGAGCAAGAGAAGGGTGTGAATACAGGTGTGATGACAGTTGCAAAGGTGGAGATAAAGGAAAGGATATACAGGGTGGTGAAAGAACTAGTGTCAAGTGATTAATAGATGCGTATTGACATTGCATTTACATTTCTGGAGGTTGTAGCCGTCAGGAAAGCAAGAATATGGGAGCGAGTTCCACAGGCGGGAAGTGCGAGAGAAGAAGCTGCAGGAGTAGAATTGTCGTCTGCATTTGGCTAACCTGACTGTGAATGGGTGGGACCCAGTTGCCAGTCTGGTTGCACGAGTAAACACCTGTTGCAGAGGCACCAGTGACTTAAGTTCGTTGGAACAGAAGCCATGAAAGTATTTATAGAACAAACAAAGGGAGGCCACATCTCGTCGGTGGGGAAGTGGCTGTAGTCGAGCCGACAAGTCGGTACCTATCACATTGCTGATTCTCCTTTGGAGCCTGTCGAGAACAATGAGATGAACAGCAGGGGCGCCTGACCATATATGGCAGCAGTATTCCATGCACGGACGGATTGTTGATTTGTATATATGCAGGATAGATTCAGGCGGGAAAAACATCCTGGCCCGACACAGTGACCCAACCTTCTTAGCAGTGGATTTAGCTATGGGCTCAATGTAGTGGTTCCATTTGAGATTAGAAGAGAGGGTAAGGCCGAGGAGGAGCAGTGTATTGCTCTCAGGGAGACTCGCTTGGTTCATACTTATGGGAGGCAGGAGAGGTTGCCTGTGATGATTGACAGACAACAGCTTGGTCTTAGTCGCATTAAAATTGACAAACCACTTTTTGCCCCAATTCACCACAGAGTGTAGATCCCGTTCAAGGTCAGCAGCGAGATTATATTTGTCCGCCACGACGGGTTTGCAAATAAGAGTTTTCCGTATTGTAAGTTAACTGACAACCAAGGTTACAGGTTGCACCCTTTGCTGCTATTTTACCTGTAACTAGTGAAATATGATATGGATTCATGCTTTTCAGAATGCAGACGAACAAGACTCTCTACAACTTTCTGTTAATTGTACCACTTAGTAAAGTTTGTTGTTTCCCTATATTTCCTGATACCTGCTCTGCCAAAAGTTTTATACAAGCGTGTTCTTTGTCTTGTTCCTCTTCTTTATTTTGCTGGTTTTTCAGGATGTGGCCAAACATGTCTCTCCACAACTTCTTGTCATTTGTAGCACTTTGTCTTTTTGCTATATTTCCTTATCCCTGTTCTGCCAAGCTTTTTATACAAGCTCGTTCTTTCTGTTTTTCTTGTTTTCTTCTACGTGCTGTTCTTTAAAGATATGATGAACAGGACTCACCACAACTTCCTGTTTATTTGTAGTACTTAGCAAAGTTTTTCTTGTGGCTACATTGCCTGATCACTGTTCTGTCAACCTTTTTATACAAGCTCATTCTTCATCTTGTTCTTTTCTTCTGTGTGCTGTTCGTTCAGGATGCGAACGAACATGTCTCTCCACAACTTTCTGTTATTTGTAGCATTCAGTAAAATTAGTATTTTGATATATCTCATTATCCCTGTTTTGTCAACATGTGCGCGTTGCTTTCATTTGTCCTATTTGCCGTTAGCATGTCGTATGAATGTTATATTTTATATGGGTTATGTCTTGAAGACTGTCACAATGCGTTGAGTAAAATAAAGGAAGGTAAAGAAGTGTTTGGGTATTACCTATTTATTAAACAATAATATTTCGAGATCAAAATCTCATCTTCAGAATGGCAGAGAAGCTTTTGTCTGTCTGAGTGTCTTCACGGTCTTTCAAAGAATGGCTATTCCTGGCTGGCTGGCTGCTGCTGCTGCTGTATATATATATGTGTGTGTGTGTGTGTGTGTGTGTGTGTGTGTGCGCGCGTGCGCGCCTGTGTGTATTCTAGTTGGGGCCTTTTTGGTCTGATGATATCAGTCTGCTTGTATGTGTGGTTTATCTTAATGTGATCTGACCATTCCCTTGACTCTTTAACCGGGATGAAGAGGATCAATTTCATTACTGTTGTTTTATCTACCTGATTTATCTGGTGGTGTGTGCGTGTCCGTGACTGTGTCATGTGTGCGTGTCTATGTGCGCGTAGTTATTGTAATTTATTCTACTTTATTTTGTATGTGCGTGTGTGTGTGTGTGTGTGTGTGTGTGTGTGTGTGTGTGTGTGTGTGTGTGCGTTCCGGTGTGCGGTGTGTTATAGGCACCTCCACTACTTTGCCGGGGGGGGGGGGGGATAACATAGCGTAAAATTATTTGTTCATTCATTATTTTTTTTATAATTTTTATTTTTTTATTCTTTTTTTTATCCAGACTTATTTAGCTTTACTCTTTCATCAAGCCGCGTAATGTAATTTTTTTTTTAATTTTCTTTTTTAGGTTAACTGCTTTCATCGCGAAATCTTTCCAATTAATAATAGATACAGGTATGGACGTCTACATTGACAGACATAGCCTCCGATTGTCGTTAACATATTTGTTAAGGAAGCAAAGACGTGCTGGTAATTTCCTTGAAACTGGAAGAGTAATTCATAAAGGAATGCAGGTAATTTTCTTTTATCTAAACTTATTCATAAATGGAACTTTGTCACAGTGTGTGTGTGTGTGTGTGTGTGTGTGTGTGTGTCCGTTACCTACAGACTCCGAAACGGCTGAACCGATTTTCTTGAAATTTTACACAGTTGTACTATAAGTGTCTGCAAGTGTTCTTAGCTTGGTTTTGTGTCAAGGTACCCCCGATAAATATCGAAAATCGATAATCGAAAAAATCGGGTTATAGAAGGAGTGGTCCGATTTTAATCAAATTTGATACACTCATAGACAAAGATATAAGAAACAATATTCAGAAGTTTCAAGGTTACAGTTCTTACAATAATGCAGAAAATCGATAATATATATATAAGGCAAGATGTGTGTGTGTGTGTGTGTGTGTGTGTGTGTGTGTGTGTGTGTGTGTGTGTGTGTGTGTGTGTGTCTGTTTATCTGTCTGTATGTCTGTAATTTTTTCTGCCCTTTTATTTTAGTTTTTGCTTCGGGTTTGGCTCTAAGTATGTATAATTGTAGTTCTTAGTCTCAGCCATGATACCATTTACTCAAAGGACTTATTTCGCCTTAAAAATTCAGTTTACGATGAAAAAAACTTATTTGATATCGATAGCAGGAAATCAAAATTTGACTTACATCCATTCATTTTTCTTTCAGTCTACGGTTTCGCTTAAACTGGAAACAACTATTGCTTTTTAGTGTTTCGTGCCAACAAAGAGTCTGAGCTCCAGGATCATGGATTAGTTTTAAAGCTTTCATTACACACATTATACTGCTAGTTAAAAAATAAGATAAAAATCAGCCCAAATTTATTCATGACGACATTTGATCTAAGCAATTCAAACAATTTAATCGTTAAACAGCGGGAAAAGTTTGCACGAACAAACATGCCAAAGGGGTAAACAGCGATAATATTCATTTTAAATTCTTATTATATTTGAATTCACAGAGAAAATCATTAGCTTCAAAGACTGCAATATGAGCTCAGGCAAAAAAAAAAAAAAAAAAAAAAAAAAAAAAAAGAGTACTGAGATGTGAGGTTTATATGTTCCAAAACTTCATAGCCTGATATCTGGAACATATTGCCCAGTGGTTAACACTGTTCTTTATATATAGTCACTTGATCCAA
Organism: Ascarosepion bandense; assembly: GCA_037127315.1. Lineage (NCBI taxonomy): Eukaryota > Metazoa > Mollusca > Cephalopoda > Sepiida > Sepiidae > Ascarosepion > Ascarosepion bandense. The sequence continues at coordinate 2,787,600 of JBBBDQ010000906.1, read as the reverse complement.
AGAGTTGAATAATTTAGAGAGTTGAGTTAAAATGAGATGACTACATTACATCGGGAAGTGCCATTGCATATTGAATAAGAACCCCAGTGATCGGAATAAAGGGTTAGTTTAGAAATTTCAAGCATCTGAAGAAGGCCGGAGTGTAAAACACCTGAAACGTCATAAATATGGAAATAAAGATGAGGACAACAGTTCGGACAATGTAAATGATGATAATATTCATTTTAATAAGAAAGGCTTATAACTACTTGTTAAAGATACAAAAGTATACTTGTAACTTCTAGTGGTTGCGAGTTTAATTTCTGGATCAGGTTGTGAAACATCTTTCATAAAATACGGGAGACAAGAATTATTTAAGTTTTTACAGTATTTTTTTTTTTAATCATCTCACCCCAAGCAAGGCATTCCACTGACACTATTGCGCATGGGGCTACATAAAGGGAAGGTAAAGAGAAGGAGTGGTTAGACATAGGGAATGTCAGGAGGAAGGTGACAGATGAGTAAGGATAGCGAGGATGAGGGTTGGGCAGATGGGAAGAGTGTTTGATAGAATGGGAGCAGGTTAGTGTGTTAGGAGGTGTCTATTGACCTTACATTTAAACTCCTGGAGATTGCAGCCGTCGGGGAAGCAATCGTGTGGAAGAGAATTCCACAGTCGGGAAGTGCGAGGAAAGAAACTGTTGAAGTAGAAATTACGGCTGCATTTTATCGGTTTCACTGTAAAAGGGTGGGATCTAGTTGCTAATCTAGCATCTCGTTCAAATTCGTATTTAGGGGGCACCAGTGATCTAAGTTCATTGGAGCAGAAGCCGTGAAAGTATTTATAGAAGAGACACAGGGAAGCCACGTCGCGCCGGTGGGAGAGAGATTTTTCCGTTTTTTGGGGAGTTAGCGAATATAAAAATTGTCCAAGCGTTCCGAGAGTTTTTAACCTGTGCTTTAGTTATCCTCAAGAGTATCGTAGTGGCTATATATATTCTCCATGTGTTATATTTCGTAGTATTTTTTACTTTGGGGACATTCTTGTGAAAGAGTAACCATCTGGAGTAGTCATTGGGTTGAAGTGAGGATCACTTCTATTTTTAGAAAATACTTAATACGATACCTCCACTACTGGACAGTGTCAGATTGATAGTGGGGAAACTGTCTTTAATCAATAGGGCTCCTCTTATGTTAAAATGCTAACGATTATATTTTTTTATAATCATATCGCCCCAAGCAAGGCAGTTTACTGCCACTGGTGCACAGGGGGTTACATAGGAGAAAAGTTATGAGAAAGAGTGACAGGTGTCAGGAAGTGGGTAAGAGAAGGATTAGAATACTGATGAGAGTGGAGTGGACGGAGAAATGAGCATGAGAGAGAGGATACAAGTCAGAGAGACAGGAGATGACTATTGACTTTACATTTAAATTCTTGGAGATTGTAGCTGTCGGGGAAGCAAGTAAACGGAAGGGAATTCCACTGGTGGGAAGTGCGAGAAAGAAGCTGATGGAGTAGAATTTGTGTTTATATTTTTTTGGTTTCACAGTAAAAGGGTGGGACCTAGTCGCTAATCTTCTGGATCGAGTAAATTTGTATATAAGGGATATCAAGGGTTTGTAGGAGAAATATAGTGTTGAATAATTTTCCTCATGGCAAATTCGTCCGGATGATAATTATTGTGCATCTGATTGTAATAACATACACTACCGGCCATAATTATTAGGCCACCTCAATGTTTTAAAAAAATGATGTATTTCATACTATTTTTTAATATTTATTGCCAAGTGAATAATTGTAAATGAAAAGAGAATAGTTCTTTTGTTAATATTGCTTTGCAAAATGTTGCACAACAAATAGCGCAAATTTACCCATCGCACCTGTAAATTTGCTATATATATATATATAGCAAATTTTTATATATATATAAATATATATATATATATATATATATATATATATATATATATATATATTTATTTATTTAAATTTAAAAAAAATAAAAAAAATAAAATAAAATAAAATAAAATAAAATAAAATAAAAATAAATATATATTATATATATATATATATATATATATATATATATATATATATATATACACTACCGGCTATAATTATTAGGCCACTCCAGTGTTTAAAAAAATGATGTATTTCATACTATATTTTAGTATTTATTGCCATGTGAATAATTGTAAATGAAAAGAGAATGGTTCTTTTGTTCATATTACTTTGCAAAATGTTGCATAACAAATAGCGAATATTTACCCATCGCACCTGTAAATTTGCTATATATATATATATATATATATATATATATATATATACACACATACACTACCAGCCATAATTATTAGGCCACCTCAATGTTTAAAAAAAATGATGTATTTCATACTATTTTTTAATATTTATTGCCAAGTGAATAATTGTAAATGAAAACAGAATGGTTCTTTTGTTAATACTGCACAATAACACGTGCATCAAATGAATTTATGAATATTTAATAATTACCTATATTGCTGTTTCATCAATGAAAGAATGAAGAAAATTTAGTGTGATTCGTACGAATTCATCTTTGCTTCTTGTGAAGTTTTGCAAAGTAATAATGACAAAAGAACCATTCTATTTTCATTTAGATTATACTGTTGGTAATAAATACTAAAAATAGTATGAAGTATATCATTTCTTTAAAAAAAGATCTGGGGTGACCTAATAATTATGGTCGGTTGTGTACGTTGATATTTTGTGCTATATTTTTATTACTGTTGTCATGTATTTTATGTAAGAATAATTTTATTTATCTGCAATTACGTAGTTGGGAAAATTGTTGTTAACTCGTGTTTGTTTTATGTGTTTCAGTTCGCTTAAAAATATTTTTGAAGTTCTGTTTAAGGAAGTTTGTTATCACCTCTATTTTTTATCTTTACGGGAATTGGCTATCGTAGTTTAGAAAACAATAGTTCTTATTGGTTGGTTTCATATACGGCTAAGTGTTAAATACCTATGATTGTAGTTTTATCTTGACGTCGAGTAATCAATTACCTGTATTGGCCATCTAACGCTTTTCAGTGGTGGAGATAGCGTGCTATGTGTTTTCTAAAAACAGAAGTGACTTCCACGTCAACTCATCCGCGCATAGCACTTGACTACTTAAAACAGTCACACTTTCACAAGAATCGTTACACTGTAAAAGCTACAGCACATCGAAAATAATATATCTAATATAGCAACTTTGATAATGGCTAACGAACTGGCCGAAAGTGCTCAGAACAACAAAAACTGTTTTTATTCCTTAACTCCTGAAAAAGGGAAAAATGTCAGAATGCTGGAAAATATCAATACAAGCTTGAATTAAAAAGAAGTAACCTAACTTTAAATCTTAATTGTTGGCCGTATTCAATGAAAAATGATTACACATGCACATGCACACACACACACACACACACACACACACACACACATATATATATATATATATATATCCCAAAACAAATCCTATTGATATTACTCTTATTAATATTAAAAATGATCCAGGTAGGGGGCTCGATGTAAATAGTATTATTTATTTACAAAGCAAAATAAGTATATTTTCAAATAAACTCTGAAAATTACATATGATGTATAGCCATTTCTGCGAGGAAATCTCGGTTCTTCAGCAACAAATTCTTTTTTATACAAATACAGGGCAAAATTCATATACCGGAAGGTCACTCAAAAGGAAATTAATATTCCAGAAGTTTACATGAAGAAAAGAAAAAGAAAAGAAATAAGAAAGAACAATGGAAGTGGGAGTTACAAGAGAGAATAGATTATGTTAGAAGGTTGTTGTCTGGATGTTGATACGGAGAGTAGGGAAGAAGAGAGAGAACGAGTGAGACGGCGAAATTGGATTGAAGACCAACGAAAAGGACTTTAGGATTACATCTATGTTAAGAAACCAAAGATTCAGCGTGTTACAGGAATAGACGTGGGGAAACGAGAAACAAGAAAGGAGGAGATAAAAGAAAAACGGGGTAGACAGGGAAAGATTTAAAGGAAAGATATATTCCATTTGTAAACGAGTTATGACGCTACGGAAAATATTCAAAAGTTCTCAAATATAATTGTATTGAACACTATTTTAATACAAATGTGCACTGGTCTAGTTTTATTATGACCAAAAAATAAGTAATTAAACAATCAATCAATATATATATATATATATATATATAGCTACGTGAATTTATACATGCACATATGAGGACACGCACATGTATAGTATTATTATTATTATTATTATTAAAACAGTGCTCAATGTAATATGAAATGAGCTATTTTATATTTATATTAATAAATATATATATTGTCTTTCTTTTTCTCTCTTTCTTCCTAACTCTCTTACTTCTCCCTTTTTTCTTTCTTTCTATCTTTTTTCTTTCTTCCACAAATGTTACTTTTGATAATTATAAATTACGTCCTTTTGATATGTTTTAATTTTAAATTCTAATTTAAATTAAAATTGAAATATTTTACAAATTTTAGTCTTGTTATTTAAAAAGAATTAACCTAACTTTATACGATTTAACTCCTATGAATATCGCGTGAACTTAAATTCAAATCTGTTAAAGCGTCAATTTGATAAATGCACCTGATGATTGCATATCGCCTGAAACCCCGAGCCGAAAATATGCATATTTATTAATATTCATATATGTATGTGTATATATATATGACACTTATATATATATATATATATATATATATATATATATATATATATGTATGTATGTATGTATGTATGTATGTATGTATATATTCAGAAGTAACTGAAATACATCTATAAAAGGCTAATATGAATAAACACAAGGAAAACCTATCTTATTCGACTCGCTTCATACTATAATGAGCTTTATCAAGGCAAAATGTAAGGATTTTATTTAGGAACAAGTATTTATAAATAAAAACCTCAACAGCCCTTATTCACTTTCATTTGGATTGGACTGGATTGGATTAGATTGGATTGGATTGGATCAGGGTTTTTCACTCTCGTTTGAGGAATGAATGAGGATGACATGCACTGTTTTATTTCCTGTTGCTCATGTCCGTCATTTCAGGAGATTTGTCGTACTCGATACCCTTATCAATGCGAGTTGGCGAAGACTAAAACATAGCTGGTTCCTTGTATAGGAAGACGTTGGCTCATAGGAGCTCTTCCGCCCTTTGACAGGTCTTCATTTTGGTCCTTCAGGGTGCATACACCACCTCTTTACCGAGCTTGCACCCAGCAGAGGCGCTAGACTGGGCAGAATATTTTCCCGCAGTCGTTTACCATTACTTTCTGCGGTAGACTAGTTGAATCTAACCTGTCCTGTTGTTAAACCCGTAGCTGGAAGGAAGAGACGGATACTCCTTCCCAAGGGTATTTACACGAAAGTGAATGCAGCGAATTCAACTGGAATTTGAACTCGGCTTCTCGATTTCTCATTGCGAGAGGATATCCGCTACCCTACAACGCACATCCCGCTTTCATTTCTTAGACATTAAATTGCATCAATTAACATCTTCCAAAGTTCAGGTTAGTTGGTGATTATCTATAAGCGTCTGTTGAATTTACTTTGATAATGTCCGTCTGCGCACTTTAAGACAAATGTAACAGTTTTATTTTGTAACAAGTATTTATAAACAAAAGTAAAAGTCCTGTTGATTTTTTCAATCTTTTTTATTTACGAAGGACTGATTATTATCCACAAGGTTAACTGAAACACTACTTAATTTATAGAGGATACTAAGTAACATTATATATATATATATATATATATATATATATATATATATATATATAGTCATCCGCAGACAGATCTGTTTCGCTGTATCACAGCTCATCAGTACGGTTATACTCCGATTGCTTTTTACCCAGGATTGAAACCCGACCGAAATGGCGTCAGTCAGCGATTCTACCTCTGGGCTATGGGCGTTCGGTAGGAGAAGGCAGACTTTTAGCATGTATATTGTCATCTTTGGTGGTGATGGCGTTTCGTCGTTTTAGGTGTGAAACCGTTGTGACTCAAGCGAGTCCGTAGACTTAACCAAGAGCCCTTGGAAGAGATCTCCCTTTTCCGAAAAGGGACCGTGTCCGTGCAATTGCAACTTCATCAAATTAACAAAAACACTCTCCGGAAAATCTGAAGGAGACAAAAAGGAATGGTACAACATGTCACAATATATCTCTATTGTCTCAAATAAAGGAACGCAGATGAATAGAGAACAAATGTTAAACGAACACATGAAACCACTACTGGGAGAAAAATTGTGTATAGATTCCACGATTGAAAACGAATCTTTTATACAAAAACTACTAAAGTTCAAATTAAAAATTTGTTCTAGTTCCTTTCTTCACGGTGAAATGGACTTTATTAAGATGACACTTTACAAAAATGGATATCCTTTAGACATTTTGGATTCCGTTATGCGTCATGCCATCGATAATTTTTTATAAGGTTAAGTCCCATCTAGGTAAAGATGTCCAATTTATTTACGACTACCTTATATTGGAACAGAGGGTGAGGTTTTAGCTAGGCAAATTTCTCAGTCTGTTGGCAAATGTTATTTTTTTGCCAGTGTTCATGCAATATTTTTATCACGGCAAATTCTTTGCTCTATTCGTAAGGATGTTTTACTTCCACTTCATATTAGTTCTGTAATTTACAAATTTCAGTGTAGCTGTGGATGCGTCTAAATAGGTAGAACATCCCAGCGTTTGGATCAAAGAAGTAAACAGCATTTACCTCCCAGGATTTTGGACTCTGCCGCAAGTAGTAGCCAACTTGTGAATAGTTCCGGGTCTTCAATAGCACAGCATATTATAAATAGCAGGAATTGTTGGTTAGATTGAGTGGTGAGAACTTTACAATTTTATCAAGGTCCCACTCAGTCTTTCATCTAAAGGTGCTAGAGTCTATATACATCGGATACCGAAGGCCTTTTCTCTGTAAGCAGAAAGAATACCTTTTCGGTCTGAGTGTGAGTGGGCTCTAGCTTTCTTTGAAAATTTGTTTAGGCTTAATTCTCATTTAATCTTTTGATTACGATTAAAAAAATCCCAGAAATTAAAAACTTGATAAGCCCTGGACAAAACCGTTGGTTTCTTTGTTCTAGTTTTTAGTATGCCATCGAAAATCCAATTATTTCTTGCTATTATAAAATGTTACACTGTGAAGTATCTTTTCAAATATATATATATATATATATATATATATATATATATATATATATATAGTTATGATGCTCTCTCTCATCGGGGATTAGTTAACATCATCAAACCTTGAAGTAGGCATGAACCTGCTTAGTTAAAGTGACAAATACTTTGCACTAAAACTATCAAAGCCCGATATCGAGGATTTAATGATAAAAAAAATGCGTGTCAAAATACGTTTAATCAGAAAAATTACTGAAAAACAGTCTTGGAGACAAACATTATCATAACTCAACACTCTACACACACTCTCTCTCTCTCTCTCTCTCTCTCTATATATATATATATATATATATATATATATATATATATATATATTAGTCGCAAGAACCTATGGAATAACACTCCGCAGTACGTCGCATTTATTTTTAACAGTGCTTGATACGTCGTAGTGTAATATGTGTAGTAATATTTTTATTGTTGGAGTTTATAATAAAAACATTGTTTGTTACACAAGAGCTATCGTGTTTCGATGCTATTTCTAGCACCTCATCATATATATATATATATATATATATATATATATAGTTTTCCAATACCATTGACAATAAAACTCTGTTCTTAACACATACTGAATTAATTATTGCCACAATATATAAAAAGAATCATTCGTTCAATTGTATTTATTCTTTTAGGGAGGAGCAGCACATGGTGATCCATTGACGGCTTATGTGGTGATTGCATTACATACTTTGCGCAACTTGAAACCGGTAAATATGGCAAATGTCTTCTTTGTTTTTATTTTTATCGACAAAAAATACCTATAAAACATTTAATCTTGTTTTATTTTTAATATTTTATGATAGAAATATTTTCATTTTTATATACCATTCAGTATCTAATTGACCATGACTCTCAACAACTTCCTATCCCTTGTAACTATTTGCAGTATTCTTTTATTTTATTTCACAGTCCTTGTTCTGATTTCCACTTATTAACTAATTTACTCTCTGTTTCTCTCTGTCTTACTTGTTGTTTTATAGTCTGTGAGTGTCACATTCTCCAAGCCTTGTTTCCTTAAAATTTCAGCTGTCTTTTTTTATTCTAATTATAACTGTGCTCTTTGCTTTCATTTTATTTACAATTTCTTCGATACTCACATACACCGTTGCCTTCTGTCACTTCAAGTTTCCTCTACATCAGTGAGGAAATTGCCCACTATTCACTGCCATATAAGATGATGATATTATATAGCAACTAAGCACTTATATAAAAATTATAGATGATATTATATAGCAACTAAGCCCACTATTCACTGCCATATAAAAAGATGATATTATATAGCAACTAAGCACTTTTTTCTTTGTTTCTAATAAAAATTATCTGATTTTTAATAGTTTGTTTTGCTTTTCGACACATTTGCTTTTTCCACGCGACTTCCGATTTTATTATCATATTTTTCGTCATCTGTTAAAACACTTCCCAGATATTTAAATAGTTTTACTCGCTAGATTTTAGTACCTCCAATTTGTCGTTTGCATTTTGAGACCTCCCTCTTGTTGACACCCACATATTCAGTCATCTTCCAACTGACAGATAGTTCTTTCTTCACACTTTTCTTTGTACTTTGTACAGGATTCGACAGTAGATCCATATCTATGTTGCGTCAAGTCTCCTCTTCATCTTTGAGAAGATTCCCATTATTCACAGCTATATAGATTATACATTGCTTGTGATACGGGTTATTTCTTATTACGTATCAGGCTCGTTGTAGTTCCTATTTCTCTTCAAACATTTTCGTTGCTCAAATTCTCCGTCCATGTTATTCTCAATATCCTTTTGTAAAAACGCATATCTTTTCTTCATTTGAGAGAAAGTTGTTCAATACTTGTGATGCTCATACCGAAATGAAATCTGTACAACAATTTAAATATTTGAGAAGTGTTTTAACACAGGACGGGAAGTCCGACACTGATATCCAAAGATGCATTGCGATAGCGAAAGTTATCTTCTAAAAGTTATCTTACTCGTTAGGTAAGTTATTCGCTGCTTTTTCTGTCCTTCTGGCCTTTAGTATGTCATTTTAGTGCCAATTTTTCTAAGCCACTTTTTCTTGTTATATGTCCTCTGAAGTTAAGTTTAAGTTTTCGTTTTCTTTAAAACTTCAGAATTGCTCATATGCCCCAAAACATTTTTGCCTGTTTTCGGCCTATTTACTTCCTTTACTGACATTTCCGCCTATTTACTTCCTGAAATGAAAGTAATACGCGGTTTTTTTCTACGCGTATTACTTTCATCACTGGAAGTAAATAGGCGGAAATTTCAGTAAAGGAAGTAAATAAACCGAAATTTATTGCCTACGCCGAAAGTCATTCTACAGTTAATTACATGACTTTGTGAGAGTTACAGGAGACAAAAAGTGCGAGATGAAGTTCGATATTTTCTGGTCGTTAAGATCAATAAAGGTAAAGTTCTTAAGTAACTAATTGTTGATTTGAGTTCAGCGTATACATGTTTGTGCTTCAACCTTTTAATGCAAAATATAGGATTTGTATCCTATAACATTTAACTATAAATATGTATTGTTGGCCGTTTTTTATTTAAAGATATGTTACTAGTGCATTTTCTATAAAAATGTATTTTTATACTTTCATGGTGTTTTATTTTTCTTTGGGTTTCACTATTTGCCTAGAGCAGCTTTTACCATTTCGGGTTATGATGCACTTGAGAAGAACAGCAATTAAAATATTTATTCAATGCCCGTCAAAACCTCCAATCTCTTGAAACAAACAGTAGAAAACGCAGACAATAAATTGTATCAGAATCACTGAAAACATATTTTGGTATAAATTTAGTAATTTGTACTAAAACAAAATGACCAAAATACACTCCTGATCAAAATTTTAAGACCGCTTAAAAATCTTTAAAAAGAAATATTTTTTTACGGATAGATTTTAAAATCCTTCCACTTAAGGTTACCAATACTACAATCTAAAAGGTTATGGAAATAAAAAGCTATATTCCAAACATTTTATTTAGAAATTTACATTTTTATAAAATGAAGCGATTTACACATGATCAAAATTATAAAACCAGAGACAAAAATTCTATGAAATTGTACAAAAAGTGTATGAAAAGTGTATGAAAACATTCAACAACCAAATTTAATAATGAGTTCTACCTCCACTGCTTTTGATCACTTCAAAGATTCTGTCGGGCATGCCAGAAATAAGCGTTTCCATTAAGGTGTGGCGGATGTTGCTCCAGCTTCTGAAGATGGCTTCACAAAGTTAATTTTTTGTTGAATATTGTTTGCCATTTCGATAAACATCTCTTGTCATCCATCCCCAAACATTTTCAATTGGATTCAAGTCTGGTGAGCATGCAGGATGTCCCAAGAGATGGACCACATTTTCTTATAGAAAGGTCAAGGTCCGTCTTGCAGCGTGGATTGCAGCATTATTCTGTTGGAATAACCATCCATCCACACACAAACGATGGCCCTCCATCATCAATGATGCTTTTTGTAGCATGCTAACATAACCAGCTGCTGTTTGACAACCCTGCACCACTTGGAGCTCCATCGTCCCTCTGTAAGAAAAGGTACCCCATACCATTAGGGACCCTCCACCACTATGACGTGAGGAGAAAATTTCAGGAAGCATGTTTTTGTTATGCCAATATCGTTGGAAGCCATCAGGGCCGTGTAGCTTGAATTTTTTCTCATCAGAAAACAGGACTTTCTTCCACTTCTCAATGTCCTATGTTTGGTATTCACAACCAAACTTTAAGTGGTTCACCCTGTTTACGCTTTTTATTTACCATGCCTTTTTGTCGTAAGTGTCGTCTGATGGTTACGGGACTGCAATCAGCATCTGTGACTGCCTTAATTTGACTAGAAGAAAGTCCCCCTTTTCATAACAACCCGTCTTATTCTCTTACTCAATACAGGAGAAATCTTTGGGGGCCTACCAGAGGATTTTGCTTTTCCATAATTCTCACTGTTCTTTAGAAAGTTGCAAATCACAGTTTTACTGCGATTTACCTTAGCTGCGATCGCCCGCTGTGATAAACCTTGCTTATGGAATTCTAGAATTCGAGAACGCTCAACTTTGGTAAGTTTGCTTGCTTTAGGCATGGTAACACCTTTACGCAGTAAACTAGACAACGAACAAACCAAATTTACTAACCTATTTTATTTTTACATTTCAGCATCAAACAGACAAATCGATCACAAAAGCTCTGAAATACCTATACAAACTAAAATTATCAACATTGGATACCTACACCTTATGCATTTTGTTATGCACTTACGCTAAACTGAATAAATATCACCATTTCAAAAATGTAGAGAAAGTTCTCTTACCTAGAGCCAAGACACGTAAATATCTTCTTTCTTTTTTCTTTTCTCCCATGCCACAACAATTAATTTTGTTTTTGATGTAATATAAGAGAAGGATTTTTTGTGGGTGGGAGGATATTTGTCTTTAGAATTACGGAGTAATAGGCAGAGAATTGAAAGAGACGGTATGAAACAAAATGAGACTGTCTCAGAAACCACACCACAGCGGACAGCATGCCAGTACCGGAAAAAAAACGCCAAGGAACGGTCTTAACAAACATCTAATCTTGTTCTTCTTCTATGTGCCTTGTCCCTTCAGGACGTAGGCGATCATGGCCTTCCACTTTTCCCTATCCCTGGTGGCTCAGAGCACGCTTTCTCGTGTTACGCCATGCAATTCTCGTTCCGTCATACACCTGATTAGGTCCTTCAAATATGTTATCCGTTGCCTTCCCCTGTCTCTTTTTCCCCCTATCTGGCCTGTTAGTATTAGATTCTCCAAGCCCCCCGTCCTCATTGCGTTTCCCAGGAACTTCAGATCTCTCTTCCTGATGCTCAGTGTTATTTTTTGTTCCCACCATTTCCAAGACCTCATGCTCGATCCATGGTATTCGCAGTATCCTTCTGTAGAACCACATTTCAGTTGCTTCAAGTTTTTCCTTCATCTTTGATGGTATTGTCCAGCATTCACTGCCATATTGAAGGACGGACAACACGTAGCAATCCAGTACTCTCTTCCTAGTTTATCTGGTTAACTGTGCATAATGACTGGCGGTTTTCCTGGATGTGACTTGATTCGATAGACATGTCAGCACGTCACTCGAGACATCTTCTGCGTCTATACGTTCGCCTTTTTTCAATTTAGTCTTTGTACTTACACTCATTTTTTTTTTTTTTTTTTTTTGTCAATATATCATTTTTTATTTATTTCATTGTTAATCCAAAATCTCATGGTGTCAACCACTGGACGATATCGTAATTTAATTTCCCAGTCTTTTGAATGGTTTTCGGGAATAATATATCTAAAGAAATTTTATCGAGGTTGAAAGATTTAGAAGAATTACTGATTTGGCTAAAATCAGAAAAATAACGAGAAGGATTCAAAGAAAGAAGAATTTAAGATAGAAAGTAAAATATAGAATACGGTGTAGAGGGAAAGCTCGGGACTACAACAGGGGCATTAAAAGATGGAGAAGAGGAGAGATGACTTAAGAGATGTGTCATGAAAGAATATGAGAAAGAAAGAAAGAAAGAAAGAAAGAAAGAAAGAAAGAAAGAAAGAAAGAAAGCCGTAGTAGCTAAAAGGAAATGTCAAGAAGACAAAGAAAATAAGAATAAATTCCGGAAAGAAAGAAAAAGGCAATGCAAATAAAAAAAGGAAAGAGGGTGTTTAAGAAAAGACAAGAATGGAGAAGAAGAGAAAAGAACATACAACAGAATTAGAAAGAATAATAAATACATAGGAGAAAGAGATAAAAGAAGCGAGAAGGGAATTTCAGGAAGACAAGAACGGAAGGACAGGCAAAAGAACAAAAGGAAAGAAAAAAAATACAAATTAAAGCATGTATAAGAAAGAAAGAAAGAAAGAAAGAAAGAAAGAAAGAAAGAAAGAAAGAAAGAATTCCGTAAAGAATGAAAAAAAAGAAAGTGGAAGGCAATGTAAATAAAAAAGTGAGTGAGTATTTCGGAAAGACAAGAATGGAATTAAAGAGAAAAGTAAGAAAGAAACAAAAAGTAATACAAATTATAAAAAGAAAGAAAGAAAGAAAGAAAGAAAGAAATAATAATAAATACTGAGAAGACAGAAATAAAAAATCGAGAAAGAATTGAAAGACAAGCATGGAATGAAAGACAAAAGAAGAAAGAATGAATGAATAATTAATTCTGAGAGAAAAAGGAAAAAGCAATGCAAATAAAAAGATATTTAAGAAAAACAAGAATAGAAGAAAAGCCAAAGGAAGGAAAAAAGAATAGAAAAAACCCTTTTTAGTTTTGCATCACGTGTTTCCCTCTGTTTCATTTTCTCAATTCGAAGTGTAGAAGGCATAACATTTAATGGTAAGTAGAATAGAAACAATAATTTAAGTTCAAAATCCAAAAGAGGCAATTATCTCACTTAAGACCATGAGCCTGCCCCTTCTCGCTCTCTCCCATTGACTATGGATTAAGAGGTCAGACTGGTCACACTTTACTTGGGTGCCAACTCGCCTCAGAGAAGAAAAACCCTGAATTCCGAACTTGTGAGAAGACAAAAGAAAACAATTGCATTACCTTTTTATTACAATTATACACAGATAACAAATAAAAAGTGTGTGAAGGGTCATAATCGTTTACATCCTGGTGATACATAGCATATCTGCAAGTAAAATAGCAAGCACTTAGTGAAACAAAAATTTTCGAATTTAAAATCAGAAAGAAGATAGAGAAAAAACATTCCACTATCTAAATTTATTTATAAATGGAACTTTGTCTCTGTGTGTGTGTGTGTGTGTGTGTGTGTGTGTGTGTGTGTGTGTGTGTGTGTATCCGTGACCTATAGACTCCGAAACGGCTGAACCGATTTTCTTGAAAATGTACACAGTTGTACTATAAGCATTTGCGAGTGTTCTTAGCTAGGTTTTGTGTCGAGGTACCCCCGATAAATATCGAAAATCGATAATTCAAAAAATCGAGTTATAGAAGGAGTGGTCCGATTTTAATCACATATTATACACTCACAAAGACAAAAAACGATATTCAGAATTTTCAAGGTTGCAGTTCTTACAATAGTGCAGAAAATTTGATATCGATACCAGGAAATCAAAATTTGACTTACATCCATTCATTTTTCTTTCAGTCTACGGTTTCGCTTTAACTGGAAACAACTATTGATTTTTAGTCTTTCGTGCCAACGTCCAAGAATCTGAGCTCCAGGACCATGGATTAGTTTTAGAGCTTCCATTACACCCGAGCAATGCCGGGTTATACTGCTAATCTTTCTAAAAAACGACATGGCAATACAAAAATAATAAAGAAAGGAATCTATGGAAAAAGCAACAGGAAAACATTTCGCTATCTTTCCCAAAAAGTCATGGCAATTCACAGATTATAAATAAAGGAACCTGTAGTAAAAGCAAGAGAAAAACATTTCACTATTTTTCCCAGTAAGTCACAGCAATTAACAGATAATAATGAAAAGAAACTATGGAGAAAGCCACGGGAAACCACTCCACTATTTTTCCAAGAAATCATGGCAATTCACAGATAATAAAGAAAAGGAATCTGTTGAGAAAGCAACGAGAAACCATTCCACTAACATTCTTTCGAAATCATGGCAATTCACAGATAATAAAGAAAAGGAATCTCTTGATAAGGCAACATAAAGCCACTCCACTATCTTTGCTAAAAAATCATAGCAATTCACAGATAATAAATAAAAGGAATCTGTAGAGAACGCAAATGGGAAATCATTCCACTATCTTTCCCAAGCAGTCATGGCAATTCACAGATAATAAAGAAAAGGAATCTCTTGATAAGGCAACATAAAGCCACTCCACTATCTTTTCTAAAAAATCATAGCAATTCACAGATAATAAATAAAAGGAATATGTGAAGAAGGCAACGGGAAATTGTTCCACTATCTTTCCCAAGAAGTCATGGTAAGTTGCAAATAATAAAGAAAAGGAGTTTGTCGAAAAGACAACGGGGAAACTACAATCTTTACTAAGACATTTAAACTGATTTACAATATTGGGACTATTTTTTTTATTCTGTACCTACAATTGATACATTTAAAACGCGTGTTTTGTAAAATTAATCTATCACTACTACATGCAGATTTTATCAGTTATAAGCTTGCCATTATAATCCCCCTCCAGAGGATGATCTTGGAGGAGAACGAAAGTACTTAGGTAGGAAAAAAATACGTCGCCTTCTTTGATGAATTTCATTTTAACATTAAAAAGAAAATGATTAGACAACTGAAAAGGGTTATTTTAAAAACAAATATGCATAATATGTCTATAATATTCAATGAAACATGCCAGAATGAGGACATGCTGCCTATATTTCAAAAACAAAATAAAATTGTTACGTAATAATCAAAACATGGGGGAAAATATCAACATAAGAGACATAAACACCCTTAAAAAAGTGACCATAGAAGTACCTGAGAAATCTTGGGACGATAAAAATTATGGACAATTTTTATATTCTTTATATTCAACGAAAAAAATATTAAGATGGTTGAACAATGTAATAAACAAATAATTAAATCTTCTTTGGCGACCGCATTTAATGAAAGATGTTTGAAATAAATGTTGCTGCCCGAAAAAGATGTCCAGTCCATAAACGGTGAGGATAATCCAACAATATTAACTTAATATAAAATAGTAAGTGTTATATCTATATAGAGAGCTCAATGGATGTTATCCAGAGCAATATGATATTTATATAGGAAAACTCAACACGTCATTTAAATTGGTTATAAATTATAATTCATTTCAATGAGTTTAATTAGCTCATTTCATCAGACCACACAATATTCCTTTCATTTGGTACAAAAAATTTTGTTACAAAAAATTGTTACAAAAACTTTTGTACAAAAGGTCAACTCCTTCACGACTGGTCTGAACACTCGATCTGACGCCAATGCCTAAGTCCTGACTCTCTTTTCCTTTTTCTTATTTTTGTTTTTGTTTTTATTATCCTTCTTTTCAGTTAAAGAAAATACTTATTCCGGCAAAAGTTTTTGTACCAAATGGAATGAATATTGTGTGGTCTGATGAAATGAGCTAATTAATCCTCTAGGGCCATTCGTATCATATTTGATACAGTATGAAAACAAGCCTTGAAAGAAATATTTTCCTGAAAAATTTTTTAAGAGAAATATTTTATAAATTTCAAATGAAAGCAGTACTGACTGCTCAGTCAATGAATACCAAATGTTTCCTTATAGGGAAATACAAATGTTTCCTTACAGGGAAATACTGTATCAAATATGATACGAATGGCCCTAGAGGGTTAAGCCCATTGAAATGAATTATAATTTATAACCAATTTAAATGACGTGTTGAGTTTTCCTTTATATATATATATATATATATATATATATATATATATATATATATATATATATTGATTGTTTAATACTTAGTTTTTGGTCCTAATAGGGTTAGACCAGTACATATTTGTATTAAAAAGTGTTCTCTACAATTATATTGTAGAACTTTTGAATATTTTTCATTTTTAAACGAGTTATTTCGCTACCTTGGTTTCCACCATGAGTGATTTCTTCAGGCGATTTTTAATAACCTGTTATTAAAAATCACCTGACGAAGCCACTCATGGTGGAAACCAAGGAAGCGAAATAACTCGTTTAAAAATTTTATATATATATATATATATATATATATATATATATATATATATATATATATATTTCCACGATTACTATCATAACGGACACAGTTACAATAAGACTTTTGTCTTTGATTGGAGATATGGTGCTTAAATATACATATTTGCATACATTCATATATACACATAAATAACTTTTTCTAACTGATTCTATCATGGTTACGATAGGTTTGTCTGTTATTCACAACTGGTGATGATTTTGGAGGACATCAAATAGAGTTTGGTTTGGAAAAACTACGGCGCCTTCCTTGATGCTTTAATAACGGTTACAACAAGTTTGCTTTGGAAATTCACCCCTGAAGATGATCTCGGAGAATATCGAATGCACTTGGGTTAGAAAAATCTACGACGCCTTTCTTGATGAATTTCATCTTAATATCCAGTAACAGGCTAAAGAAGAGTTATTATAAAAAATAAATGCACATAATGTATCTACAGTGTGTTCATAAAGTCCGTGTGCACTTAATAAAAGTATAACTTTATTTGTATTTGTGATAGAAATAATCTGTAAAAATTGTTATAAAGTTTAATGTTTAACCAAGATGGAGCTCAATGTCACTTTGCTCTGCGTGTTAGACAGTTTCTAAATCAGGAATTTCCTAACAGATGGATCGGAAGGAGTGGGCCATTTTATTGGCATCCAATGCCTCCATTCGCCAGATTCTTTTGTGTGGACATGTGAAAACAATTGTGTATGTAACCAAACCTAGTTCATTAGAAGATTTGAAAGCTAAAATAAATAATATGATTTCAGGCATTACTGTAAATCAGTTGGCAAATGTTTTCCGTGAACTGCAAAATCGTATTACCCTTTGTATTGCTAATGATGGAGGACATGTGGAAACTTAAATAAAAATTTTAATAAAACCTTAAAAAATATAGATTTACTGCTTTCTAATCGTTTTAACAAATTATTTAATTATTTATTATAAATGTTTTTAAAGTGCATACGAACTTTATGAGCACCCTGTATATTATATATATGTATATTCAATATATGTTTGAAATAAATAAATGGGTATTTTTCTATTTTTACAGCAAAAGACATGATGTACTGGGATGGACCATATGCAATTGAACAAACTGCTTATGTTTTGCTTGCATATGCATACAAGAAAAACCTCTCTAATGGAAAGAAGATTCTAAATTGGCTTCTTTCAAAACGCAACTCTCTTGGTGGCTATTCCAATACGCAGGTAAAAATCAAAACATTACTCGTATAATCACGTTCTGACCCAAAATAAAATTACCTTACAGTATGTGATGGATAAATTGTCGTCTAAATTACACAGAAAATAACAATGAGATATTATTTTAACAGATATACAGGGTGCGATGTATAAAATGTCGGTTAAATTACGCAAAAATGAAAATGATACTGACATCTCATTTTAACAGATATACATGGTGCGATGGATTAATTGTCGTTTAAATTACACAATAAAGAAAATGACACTGACATCTCATTTTAACAGATATACAAGGTGCAATAGATAAATTGTCATCTAACTTACACAAATATTAAAATAACACTGACATCTCATTTTAATATGTGTATATATACATATATATATATATATATATATATATATATATATATTACGGAAATTAACGAAAATGAACGAAATGATCTTTTAACAACTGATAATTTGAAATGATTTGTTTGAACATTATTTTTCATCGATACTCGCATTTAAGTAGTTATTCTGTTTTATAATTAAACAGTATATATATTTATTTCTACCGGCCCGATTATTTACGATAGAATTTTGTTACGAAAATATGTCATTCGGAAGGATTCGAACCTGAAACCCCTATCCACATAGGGAAAGCCACCAATTAAAACTGGCGCGTCTTAGACCTGTCGACAATTAATGACCGACAGTCTAGACGAAGTCAAATCAAGTCTATTTAATACAATTTTCGATTCATTGTAATAACCATATCTGCTTTGAAATGTATCGTAATGTCAACAAATGTAAACATGTTACAACAATTAACTAAAATTAACGAAATGGTCTTTAAACAACTGACAATTTGAAATAATTCGTTTGGACATTATTTATGATTGATACTCATATTTAAGTAGATATTTTGCTTTATAATCAAACAGTATATACATTTATTTCTAACGGCCTGATTATTTACGATAAATTTTTGTTACGAAAATATGTCATTCGGCAGGGTTCGAACCTGCGACCCCTATCCACATGGGAGAAGTCACCAATTGATCTGGCGCGTCTTAGACCCATCGGGCCATATCAATTGGTGGTTTCTTGTATGTGGATAGGGGTCGCAGGTTCGAATCCTGGGATCTCAAAAAAAGCAAAACCTTTTTTAAATGCGCTTGATGTTCTTTCTACGCGGTACCAACAATCCCTTTCTAGACCGAATAGTCACTTGTGATGAAAAGTAGATCCCTTATTATAATTGTAAACGATCAGGTCAATGGCTTCGTTGTGATGAGTCCCCCAAACTTTTCCCAAAGGCAAAGTTGCATCAGCAAAAGATTATTGTGACTGCATGGTGCTCTGCAATTGGTATCATCCAATATATCTTTCTGGAAACTAATCAGAGCATATATGCAGACCTTTACTACAACCAACTTGCTGAAATGCATGCACGCCTGCAACAAATGAGACCTACATTGGGAAATCGACGTGGTCCAATTCTGCTCCACGATAACGCGCGTCCACAAGTTGAAAGAATGACGTTGCAAAAAATCACAGACTTGAAATACCATAGTTTACACCATCTTCCATATTCTACGCTGATTATCATTTTTAAACACTTTTTTTAATCGTTTCACTCGAATCAAGGCCACTGATGCGCAAGGGGCTACATAAGAGAGTAAAGGTTTAGTCAGACGGAGAATGAACTAGTTTGAGGGGGATGTTAGAGAAAGGACAAGAGAAGGATGGTAACACAGGTGTGAAGACAGTTGCGAGAGAAAGGAAAAGACAAAAATACGCGGGCAGATGTATAAAGGACTGGAGTCAGGTGGACAAGAGATGAGAATTGACGTTGCATTTAAATTCCTGGAAGTTGTAGCCATCAGGAAAGCAATTATCCGAAGGGGATTTCACAGGCGGGAAGTGCGAGAAAAGAAGCTGATGGAATAGAATTCTCGGCTGCATTTGGTTGATTTAACTGTAAAAGAGTGGAATTGGCAGTCTGGTTGCAAGAATAAATTCTTGTGAAGGGGGCCCCATTGACCAAAGTTCGTCAGAGCAGAATCCATGGAAATATTTATAGAAGAGACAGAGGGAAGCCACATCCCGCAGGCAAGAAAGTAGCTGGAGTCGAGCTGCCAGGTCGGGACCGATCACATTACAGATTCTTCTTTGGAACATGTCAAGAACCCTTAGATGAACAGCAGGGGCGCCTGACCAGTCTGATGGTTGATTAGTATATATGTAAGATGGATTCAGGCAGTAAAAACTTCCTGACCTGACACAGTGACCCAACCTTCCTAGCAGTGAATTTAGGCATTGATTCAATGAAATGACTCCACTTCAGGTCGGAAGATAGGTTATGGTCGAGGAGAGAAGTGTATTGCTTTCAGGGAGACTCGCTTGATGCATGATTATGGGGGACAGGAGAGATTGCCTGTGATGGTTAACAAATAGCAGCTTCGTTTTAGAAGCATTGAAATTTACAAGCCACTTCTTATTCCAGTCCACCACTGAGTAAAGGTCTTTCTCAAGATCAGCAGCGAGGTTATGTTTGTCCGCCTCACAAGATTTCTTACTGATGCGAGAGTAAATGGTGATGTCATTTGCGTAGATGCCTACTTGGGATTTGATCCCATCTGAGAGATCATTTATGAATATCAGAAAGAGCATCAGGTCTAGGATAGAGCCCTGGGGGACGCCAGCGTTCGTGCTGTAGGATGCGGAGGCATGGCCATTCAAGACGACCTTCATTATGCGGTTACATAGAAAAAATTGGATCAGATCAAGCAAGCGCCCAGTGATACCATAACTCTGTAGCTTGCGAAGAAGGTCAGTGTGCCAAACCTTATCAAAAGCAACAGCATGAGCCCCGCCAGACTTATCGAGGACCTGGTATATGTACTCCGTGATGGTCATTGGCATATCGGTCGTAGACCTGGCAAAGCGGAAGCCGTACTGCTTGTCTGAGAATAGTTTTTTTTTACTCATTTCACCCCGAGCAAGGCAGAAATGCCACTGATGAGCTGGGGGCTACATAACTGTAAAAAGATTAATTAGAAAAGAGTGAGGAGTACAAACTAGTTAGAAAGGAGCAGTAGAAAGCTGAGAATGCAGGTACGATGACAGATACATAGGTGGAGAGAAAGGGGAGGATATAGGGGGGAGAGCTAGAGTCCAGTGGTTAATAGATGAGTATTGACATTGTATTTAAATTTCTGGAGGTTGAAGCCGTCAGGAAAGCAAGAATATGGGAGAGAGTTCCACAGGCGGGAAGTGCGAGAGAAGAAGCTGAAGGAGTAGAATTGTCGTCTGCATTTGGCTAACCTGACTGTGAATGGGTGGGACCCAGTTGCCAGTCTGGTTGCACGAGTAAACACCTGTTGAGAAGGCACCAGTGACTTAAGTTCGTCCCAGCAGAAGCCATGAAATTATTTATAGAATAGAAAAAGAGAGGCCACATTTCGACGGTGAGGAAGTGGCTGCAGTCGAGCCGCCAGATCAGTACCTATCACATTACAGACTATCCTTTGGAGCCTGTCGAGAACACTGAGGAGAACGGCAGGGGTGCCTGACCATAAATGGCAGCAGTACTCCATGCACGGACGGATGGTTGACTTGTATATATGCAGGATGGATTCAGGCGGAAAAAACATCCTGGATCGGCATAGTGATCCAACCTTCTTAGCAGTAGATTTATATATGGAATCAATATAGTGGTTCCATTTGAGGTCTTGAGGAGAGGGTAAGGCCGAGGAGGCGTAGTGTGTTGCTCTCAGGGAGAATCGCTTGGTCCATGCTTATGGGAGGCAGGAGAGGTTGCCTGTGATGATTGACAGACATCAGCTTGGTCTTGGACGCATTGAAGTTGACAAGCCACTTCTTGCCCCAGTTCACCACAGAGTATAGATCCCGTTCAATGTCAGCAGCGAGATTATGTCTGTCCGCCACGACAGGTTTCTTACTGGTGCGGGAGTATATTGTGGTGTCGTCTCCTTAGATGCCTACTTGGGAACTGAGCTCATCTGGGGGGGGGGGGGGTCGTTGATGAAAATAAGGAAGAGCGTCGGGCCCAGGATAGAGCCCTGTGGGACACCAGCATTCATGCTGTAGGATGAAGAGGCGTGCCCATTCAAAACGACCTTCATTTTGCGGTTATTTAAAAAAGATTGGATTAGGTCAAGCAGGCGACCGGTAATACCGTAACACCGTAGCTTGCATAGGAGGCCAGAGCGCCAAACCATGTCAAAAGCCTTGGAGATGTCCAGAGCAACCGCGCGAGCCTCGTCAGACTCATCAAGGGCCTGGAGCACGTACTCCGTTACGGTTGCTAGCAAATCGGCCGTGGACCTGGCAAAGCGGAGGCCGTATTGCCTGTCAGAGAAGAGTTTGTGGGCAGTAAGATGTTGGACTATCTCAGCATTGATTATGGCCTCGAATACTTTCCCGAATATCGGTAGAAGACTGATAGGACGATAGTTGGATGGGTTCGAGGGTTCACCACAATTCTTAAATACAGGAACGACTGAGAACTTCCAGCATGCAGGAAAAAGCAGGAAGCAGAAAGGTAGTAGTTAAACAGTTTAGAGAGGACAGGGGAAAGTTCAGGAGCACACCTCTTAAGGACTATCACCGGTATTCCATCGTCTCCACTCGCCTTATGGGGGTCGAGTTTTGAGATTACTCGGGATACTACTGTCGGGATAATATATACGTCGTGCAGTTTGGCCTCAGTTCTAATAGGGAAGTCGGGTGGGTGTACTCCAGATGAGTCAAATGTGGAGTTGGATGAGAATCTGCGGGCGAAGCACTCAGCTTTGTCCGCAGATGACGTGAGAACCTCAAATTCATGGATTAAAGGAGGTATTGAGGATTTGCTATTGTTCAGCACTCGTTCGCAAATCCTCCAATAGTCCTTGGAGCCGAACTTGCGGTCAGCTATGCGCTGTCGCATTCTCTCGGCAAACAACCGTTTGGCGTCATTTAGGGTTCTCTTGCACTCATTGCGAGCAGACGTGAACAGGCGCCTATTGTGATCAGATGACTGTTTCCGGAATAGACGAAAGTAATGGTTCCTGTGGGCAATAGCGGCTGAGCAGGCAGGAGAGAACCACGGAGAGGAATGAGGTTTTAGGCAATATTCCTGGTGGGTATGAAGGCATCAATACCAGCTTTCACCCATGAGGAGACATCAGAGGCACAGTCATCAACTGATAGGTCGAACACTTTTCCCCAAAGGACGTCGCAGAGGAAATCGTGAAAGGCATCCCAGTCAGCTTTTTGGTATAGGTAGTAGGTTCTATAGATAGGGGCTCCTGAGGGGAGTGAGAGTGGAAATAAATACTGAGAGAGACTACAGCGTGGTCGGAGTTGCCCAGAGGGCAAAGCTGCGAGACTTGACAGGCGTCAGGCGCAGAGGTGAAACATATATCTAGTAGTGAGGAATGACCCGAGGGAGTGCTTGGGAAGCGAGTGGGGAAGTCCGCCACTTGCATAAGGGATTGGGAAATAGCGAAGTTCATGGCGTGAATGCCCGCTGGATTAGTAACAGCGTTTTCAAGCCACTCAGAGTGATGGACGTTGAGGTCTCCGAATACAAATATGTGGGCGAATGGGTGATAGGAAATAGCCTTATCTATGTCGTCAGCAATGCTATCTAGTAGGGAGCAGTCAAGAGAGGAGGGAGAACGGTAAAGAAAGAATAGGTAACTAACCGAACTGAGGAGAGACAGGCGGAGACATATGTATTGGTAGTCAGTAGATTCGAGTGAAGTCACCCTAGCTATGGGGAGGTGTTCGCTGACGTAGACACCCAGCCCATGCATGTGGACAGCGGAATCCTTCCTTAAGAGGGAAAGATAACCAGGGATGGAGAGGTCAGAGGAAGGAATAGCTGAGTTGAGGTTAGTTTCGTAGAGCGCAAGGATATCCGGGGACTTTTCATGCAGGAATGCTTCTACACTAGGAAAGTTCGTACGAATGCCCCGGATATTAGTGAAAGAAAGGTTAATGGGTTTAGGTGGTTTGATTTTAACTGGTTTAGGGTCATTTCTGATTTGTTTCATCATGTTTTTGTTGATAGAAAGGGACCTAGAGTAAAGGATACAGGCGGTCATTATCCACGATCTGTGCTGGAAGGAAACTGGCTAGGGCTGCAACAAGGTGTGGCCTCAGGGTTGCCCACCGAAAACGCTTGCAGGGACACCTATCCATGCGTGACATGGCACTACAAGAACCCCTATATTATATAGCTGTTGATCAGAGCAGCCGCTCTTGACGCTACGCAAGAGTTAGGGCTCCTAACTACCAGTCGGAAGCAGCAACCAGGAAACTGCCAACCCAGTACCCTCACAGTGATGAGCCGTTGCCACCAACCGGCCAGATTGCAGGAAAAATCACGGAAGCACCAATACCTAGGTCTGAAGAGAGAAGAGAAAGCCGGAAACCACATCCTAAACAGGAAACAAGGGGCAAGCCTCTACTCCAGTTCAATAGACGTGGGAGGAGTATGGACCGGCTGATAGTGTGATCTATTTACTCCTATTTAAAAAAAAATTCCACGGTTGGTGAGTTAACTAAGTTTTAACTTAAAGTCTAAATGGAGCATAAACGCCGAAAAGATTAGTAAAAAATTAAAATACATAAATAAGAAATGATTACACATACCACACAGGATTAACCCAGGAAATTTGAATTAAGAAATTTATGTCATCAACTCTCGTCTTTTCCCGAAAATTAAAATCTGGCTAGGCTGGCTGTCCGTGTACAAAGCAAACGAACGAATTTGAATTTGAAGAACAGACCATATACGAAACTTCACAGAACTTCACGAAGATTTCACAGGGTTGGGGAAGGGAGTAGGTCAACTGCCCAGTAACGGCCACTATCTCGTTATGAATGGCTTCGCTTCGCAGAATAAATAAATAAATAAATAAATAAATAAAGAGAACTTCAAAACAGTAAAGATAATAATTTTTATGGGCAGTTAGATATTGAAAGTTTTAGGCCTAAACCAGAGGTGGAATCAGCTTTCAAATATTTCGTTGCATCACGGCCAGTAACTTTTTATCAACTAGGAATAAATAATCTCGTCGATCGATGACAGGGGTGCATAGATACTCCAGGTTTGCATTTTGATTAATTTCAACATTCTAGAGTTAATTATTTAGGAATAAAATTGTTTCTTAAATCGGTCATTATCTTTATAATAGCCATTTAGTGTCTCAATATAGAGATAGGTGGTGTGACTTTATGCAGTTTTCCTACATGTTATCGTACACTGTGGCCTAACTAAATTTATCGGTAACCCTAAATTTTGGGCCACTCTTAATATTTTAATTGATCGAATTCACCACGGGCAAGCCAGTAAAGCCATTAAAGCACAAGAGGTTACTAAATGTGGAAGAACTAGAACACAGGACACTAAGGAGCAAGAACAATAGATAAGAAGATAGTAAATAACGATTGACATTGCATTCAAATTTTTGAAAATTAAAGTTAATTGGTAATTATCAAGCCTGAAGGAAGATTGTTCCACAAGGGAGAAGTGCAAAAAAGAAACTGTTAGCATAGAACTTACGGTTACAGCCAACAATTTCTACAGTGAAATTATGAGACTTAACTGTCAATCTAGTATTGCACTTAAATTCATGGAGTCGAGGTACTATAGATGAAAGCTTGATAAACGTTAAAAACAATATTCTTTTTCTTTGGCTAAATTTTACCCATTTGTCGAAATGGTAACGATGGATTCTGTGTGTGATATAAGTGAAAGTAATGGTGATAATAAGTAAAGGTTATGAAGATAAAGAGATACATTCTTGAAGAGGTCAAGTTTAAAGTGTTTAAGAAAGAAACTACACAGGAGTTGGCTCCACAAAGTGACAATTCTTGGGATAAATATGTTGAAATTGAACTTCCTTCTTGCATTTGAAACACGGGGGAATGAGGATGATTCAACTCCGTGGAAGTGGCATAGTGTGTCAGCGGTCAGAACTAGTGGAACCAAAGAATGGTTGGTTGGTCGTTTTCGTTAGCTGCATATCAGTCTCCATGGGTTATTTAATACCAAAATCTAAACATTATAAAAAGATAATCATAGTTTAATGACACAAATCTTACTAATTAATCCATAGCTGGGGTAGAAGAACATTCCCCAAGGGTGTTTTCGCTTCAGTAAATATAAGGAACACGACTGGAATTCGAACTCAGTTCTCCGATTAACAATTCCGAGCCATAATCCATTACAACAACCACATATCCAAGCTTACAGCACCTAGTATTCCCAAGCGGTCACTCATCTGGGTACTGACGTTACTCAACTTTGGTGATTGTTTAGACGTTGTTAGCAGTCTAGTAGGGCTGCCATAGAGAGAACAGTACGAGTATCGTAAGAGGTCCGTAAGTTACCGAGAAATACCGAAGTTACACAGAGAATACCACGTCAGCAGTCATAGTAGCTCTGAGTTTCACTCAGCCAGAATAATATTACTCGGATATACTAATTCCAGCACAGCTTCACTTCAAAGATTTGTATATATATATATTCCTTACTAGTTATATTCCTGGATTAGTAACCTACGTTCCAGTTTGTATGTTTACGTTTAATATAACCTATTTTTCTCTCTCAAATATCTGTTTTGTTGTTGATTATTTTGTGTGGTACTTCCTCCGAAATCCACAGCACATAGCAAAAATCTCAAAAGAATAATTACTATGAAAATATTCATACAAAAGGTACCTACCGAATATTTGGAGGTAGACATATACGGTAGGTTCAGGCCTTATTTGAGCTAAAATCTTTGACTTTGAATTGTCGCCAGGTCGACTTGTACGCTGCAATTCACGGCAACCTTTTTAAATCGGATTGATTTCTCTTGCTCGGTAATTAATCAATCAATCAAGATACTATCCAGGAACCATAGCAAAGATCTCAAAAGAATAATTAATATGAAAATATTCATACAAAAGGTACCTACCGAATATTTGCGGGTAGACATATACGGTAGGTTCAGGCCTTATTTGAGCTAAAGTCTGTGAGTCTGAATTGTCGCCAGGTCGACTTGTACGTTGACGTTTACGGCAACCTTTTTAAAATTAGATTGATTTCAGATGTCATATCTTTGGTTTCTATCAAATATATTTGTATTGTATACACTTATTTATTTCTTCGTATGTCATGCATTTATTTTGTCTCATATTTTCTTTGTATATTATAGGACACTGTTGTGGCTCTGGAAGCTATGGCGAAATTCGCTCTGTTTTTGAAGCATACTTCGCATGCTGTTGTAGTCATTACTGCCAAGAATAATTTTGAACACCGTTTTAAAAATATAACGAAAGATAATATATATCTTCTTCAGAAGAAGACGGTAAGTAGACATTAAAGTATACTTTTTATTTAGGAACCTACAAAGAAAATAGTAAGTAGATATTAAAGTATAATTTTATATAAGTACCTCCAAAAAAAGGGAAGTAGATATTAAAGTATAAATTTATATAGATACCTCCAAAAAACGGTAAGTAGATATTAAAGTTTATTTGTCATATAAGCTCCTCCAAAGAAAAGGGATACCAAAGGTTTTAAATGAATTAAAGACAGAAACTTTTTTAAGCTTTTATTTTAGTTTTAACTGATAGATTAAACTAACAGTATAGCCCGGCGTTGCTCGGGTGTAATGAAAGCTTTAAAACTAATCCATGGTCCTGGAGCTCAGACTATTTGGACGTTGGCACGAAAGACTAAAAAGCAATAGTTATTTCCAGTTAAAGCGAAACCGTAGACTGAAAGAAAAATGAATGGATGTAAGTCAAATTTTGACTTCCTGGTATCGGTATCAAATAAGTTTTTTTTTTTTGTCGTAAACTGAATTTTGAAGGCTAAAAAGTCCTCTGAGTAAATGGTACCATAGCTGAGACTAAGAACTACAATTATACCTACTTGGAGCCAAATCCGAAGCAAAAACTAAAATAAAAGGGCTGAAAAAAATAGAGACATACAGGCAGATAAACAGACACACACACACACACACACACACACACACACACACACACACACACACACACACAAACATGTTGCCTTTTATATATATTATCGATTTTCTGCACTATTGTAAGAACTGCAACCTTGAAACTTCTGAATATCGTTTCTTATATCGTTGTCTATGAGTGTATCGAATTTGATTATAATCGGACCACTCCTTCTATAACCCGATTTGTTCGATTATCGATTTTCGATATTTATCGGGGGTACCTCGACTCAAAACCTAGCCAAGAACACTCGCAGACGCTTATAGTACAACTGTGTAAATTTTCAAGAAAATCGGTTCAGCTGTTTCGGAGTCTATAGGTAACGGACACACACACACACACACACACACACACACACACAGACACACACACACAGACAAAGTTCCATTTATAAATAAGTTTACATTAACAGTCAAATCTGTGGTACTGAACTAGATATTCACTCTAGCCCTTCTTAATTTACCTAATCAAAACTTGTAGATGTTAATACCTGCTATCAGTTAAGTTCAGAAGACATGAGCGCCATGTCTATTGTAGCATCAGAGCATTTATTGTTGTTATTATTATTCTGATCGTCTTTTTTAAGTACCTTAGCACATGCGCGTGTTACGCCCTGCTAATACCTCATAGATAATCGGCTGTTCTGTTTTGATTGCATAAAAAGATAGAAAAGACATATCAGAGACTCTTAGTTGGTTTTAGTGAGAAAATTAAAAACAAAAAACTTATGTGTTTAACGACTGTTTCAGTGAATTAGTAGAAGTTGTCACTTTCAAATTAGCATCCTCTTATTTAAATAACGACCAGCATTCACCTTTATGATTGTTATTGCAATATTCTGTTAAAGTTGATAAGCTCAAATATTTAACGATGCGACTGGCGAATTTCTACAGATATTTCTAACTCACTATAAATTTATTCAATAATTATCTTAAAATTTAGTTTCATCAGGAAATTAGAATAGAAAAAACGTGAAATTTTCACACGTATTCTAGTTACTATTATTATTATTATTATTATTATTATTATTATTATTTCTTTACCCAAAGGCTGACGCTAAAATACACCGTTACTATCCAAAAGCTTAGTACATCACCAAAAATGACAACAAACTGGGTTTTTGCTTGCAGGCGCAAGCAAACAGATACCTACCTGTGGATGCTCTTGGGTAAGAGAAGAATAATTCTGCGATGACGTCATCAGCGATGTTCCTCGGCCTACTGAGTGAATTCTTTTGCAATTCAAGGGATTTTCAGATACTCTAAGCCATACGAGGATCCATTCGCAATGCGTGGAACTGTCGACTTTTTTTGAAAAACGGTCCTCGCAAAACGGTCCTCGCAAACAAAGACGAACTACGAACTTAACGTACATACATGACTTTTGCTGTTACCGTAGAGAGTAAAAGATAGATTTGTTTCATGTGAGGTTTTCGGCGGTCATTCTTTTTTTATTATTTAAACCAACTCTCGTATACTGACATACAAGATTAATTCAGATACTCTATTTGACACCTGAAAAATGTGTTACTCTAGGGTTAACCTTTTGAAGAGCACCACGAGGAAAACTGATTGACTTCCACTGAAAAGACAGTTCTACAATGACACCGAGAACCTATAGACTCAAATATAAGAAGATCTATGTCTACTTGCTGAATGATGTATAAGCAATGGAATATTAAATAACCCAACTAGGGTTGCTGTGTCATTAAATCGACGTATTATTACACCTGATCTATTTAAAAGGCTTGAGAAATTTGACTTAAAAATAGTCGTTACATTTAAAAGTGTCAAAAGTTTGTCTTTAGAATAGTCACTTCAATTAAATATGAAAGAAAATTACGTTTAAAATATTAATTGCATTTAATGGCGTAAGTAATTTGTTTAAAGATAATCGTAACATTTCAAGACTCCAAAAATGCGTGTTAGAAATATAGTCGTTACGTTTTAAGACATCAGAAATCTGTGTTAGAAATAGTCGCTACGTTTTAGAAATAGTCGTGACTTTTTAAGACGTCAGAAATCTGCGTTAGAAATAGTTGTTACATTTTAAGACGTTACAAATCTGTGTTAGAAGTAGAGTTGTTACATTTTATGACATCGGAAATCTGTGATACAAATTATTGCTAAATTTTAAGGCGTCAGAAATCTGTTTTAGAAATAGTCGTTACGTTTTAAGACGTCAGAAACCTATGTTAGAAATAGTTGTTTCATTTTAAGACGTCTATAAAAAACAAATAGACTACACAACCATAAATAGGAAATTCAGAAATCCAGTGGTTCATTGTAAAACATATCCAGGTGCCGACTGTGGAAACAACCACGTCCCAGTCATCTGCAAACTAAGGGTGAAACTCCGGAGAATGAACAAGCCTAGTGAAGCACCAAGACTGTCATACAACACGCTCGTGCATGACCTCAAGCTGCAGAAAGAATGCACTAACAGCGTGACAAACAAATACAAAGAACAAACTGAGTAAGGAAACCTAAAATGGGACTCACTAAAAGAAGCAAACTACATTGCCCCAAAAGAAATCATGAAAGAAGAAAAAATAAGTGGATGAGTGAAGAGATTCTCGACATGATGCAAAGGAGACAGAAAATGATGCCAAGACATGGAATGGAATACAGGAAACTACACAAGGAAATAAGGAGGAACTGTAGATATACTAAAAAGGTATGGCTCAACAACAAATGTTTAAAAGTAGAGATTGAACAAGATTAATTAAGCAGACATGCATAAAAAATAAGAGAACTGACGGGACAAAAAACCTGCTCTTCAACAGGATGTATAAAATCCAAGGATGGAACAACCATATTGAAGAAAGAGGAAATACCCCAGCGATGGGAAGAATATATAATTTTTTTCCACAACAAGAGAAAGCAACCGATAATACACAAAGATAAGGACGGACAGGAAACATTAAGTCCGAAGTGGAAGCTGTAATGGCCAAACTGAATAGAAACAAATCAGCTGGACCAGAAGGCATTGTAATAGACCTGCTGATAGCCCAGGAAGGATTCGACATAGAGAAAATTACAAAAATAATAAATTAAATTTATAATAGTGGTGAAAAAACACAAGACATAGCAAGTCGATTTTCATTGCACTGCCTAAGAAGCCAGATGAAAACGAGTGTGAACTCCACCGAACAATCTGTTTGATGAGCCACATTACAAAATTGATCGTCTGAACCTTGAGGAATAGAGGGAGAAGCAGAATGAGGTCAGAGATAGGACAAGAACAGTGCGGCTTCGTCAAAGACAATGGAGCAAGGAACGCCATATTCATGATTAGAATGCTCTCCAAAAGGGCAATACAAATGAAGAAAGACTTGTACCTATGTTTTATCGGTTATGCAAAGGCGTTCGACAAAATATGCCACAAAGAAATGATGGAGATGCTCAGCAGCCTCAACATGTTTGGGAAAGACATAAGAGTAATCAAGAATCTCTACTGGCAGCAAGCCGCCTGCATACGGACAGGTAACGAATTCAGCAGATATACAAAGAAAGACAGCGGAGTAAGACACCGATGTGTCTTTTCACCGAATCTATTCAACCTGTACAGCGAGACTATTCTGAAAACCCTCGATGTTATGCCAGACTTTTTCATCGGAGGCCATAATTTGAACAACATAAGGTACGTAGATGATACAGTACTGATAGCAGACACGAAAGAACAAAACTACAAGATCTCCTACCGAAGGTAGCTGAAGATAATGACAAGAAAGGACTACAAATAAAGACCGAACGCATGATCATCAGCAAAAAGAGCAGCCAAAAATACCAAATACAGGTGGAGGATACTAAAATCAAGCAGGTACAGAAGTTTAAATATCTGAGAAGTGTTCTAACAGAAGACAGAAAGTGTTACACAGAGATCTGAAGGTGAATTGGCATAGCAAAGAACGCATTCCAGAAGCTGAGTAAAGTATTAAGAGACAGGAAAATTTCGCTAGAAACAAAAATAAGAGTACTGGATTGCTGTGTGATGTCAGTTTTTCAGTATGGCAGTGAATGCTGGACAACATAATCGAAGATGAAGGAAAAACTTGAAGCAGCTGAAATGTGGTTCTACAGAAGGATGATGTGTATATCATGGATCGAGCATGTGAGCAATGATGAGGTTTTGGAAAGTATGGAAACGAAAAGGAAATTAATACTTAGCATCAGGAAAAGACAGCTATCACACTAACTTGCATCTATTCTCCCAACACTCTCACCATGCATTGAGAAAGGAGAGCTTGGAGAATCTGATATTAACAGGCCACAGAGAAGAAAAAAGAAACAGGGAAAATCAGCGGATAAGATATTTGAAGAGCCTGAGCAGCTGGATAACAGAACGAGGGTTGCGTCGTGTAACAGGAGAAAGCGTAATAAGAGCCCCCAGGGAAAGAGAGGCGTGGAAAGCCATGATCGCCAACGTCCTGAAAGGACAAGGCACATAGAGGAACACGAAATCTATGTTAAAAATAGTCGTTACATTTTAAGACGTCAGAAATCTATGTTAGAAATAGTCGTTACTTTTTGCTTTCATTTTCCCAGCGATGAATTATTTCAGAGTAAAATCTGACAGTTAACTGAAGTAAATGTTATTGCTTGATGAATTTTATTGTAATATTATATATATTACTTTATTTTTAGTTACCATCAGATGTTCGACTCATTAAAGTTAATGCGACGGGTGATGGTGTTGTATACCTTCAGGTAAGTTTTTACACCCATTTTAAATTTTCTTTTTTTTTTCTAGATTTAAATGATGCTAATAAACAAAATTTGGTCGTCTTCTGTCATTCGAGATATTTTCAGACGCCCTAAATGCAGAAAAGTAGGTAGTTCCTTTATTGGTCTAACTAACTACATGCGAACAACCCATTCACCATGAAATGAACAGGTTGTCACCGAGTAGTTTTTATTATTATTATTATTATTATTATTATTATTACTACTACTACTACTATTGTTTACTATTACTATTACTATTGTACTATGGAATCAGAATTTATGCCAATTAGTAGAAAGTTTTAATATTGAGATACAATGAAGCAAAAGTCTTCTGACGAGGTACTGAGATTCAGTAAAACGAACATCCAAAATTCACAACTAAAATAGAGGTCAATGAACTGTTTAATTAAAAGTCTTTAGGATGGAAAGATATAAAATGTTAAACAGACAAACCGTATCAATTCTTTTCAATCAACCATTTTTGGATTAATTCTTGCTAACTAAATAATATACCTTATATATGTACGTATGAGTGTGTATGTATGTGTGTGTGTACACGCAGTTCAATTCAGCCTCTCTCAGACTTTTATATAGATAAAAAGCAAATTTCTGACAAAGAATACATATTCTATTCACATGAACCTATCCTAAAAATATTGTCTGCATTAAATAACCCACTGAGGTTGACATAATGTAACACAAAACAAAACCAAATCCTAATAAAAATACTGATTTCTTACAAAGAATACATATTCCATTCACACGAAAAATATCCTAAAAATTTTGTCGGTATTAAATAATCCATTGTGGTTAATATGCTATAAAACAAAATAAAGACAAACCCTGATATATATACTGATTTCTTACAAAGAATTTTTATTCTATTCATACAAACTTATCCCCCAAATTTTGTCGGCATTAAATAATTCACTGAGGCTGATATGCCGCAACACAAAATAAGGTCAATAGACACCTTGCATCTATTCTCCCAACACTCTCACCATCTACCCAACCCTCATTCTCGGTATTCTTACCCGTCTATCACACTCCTTCTGACATTTCCTATATCTAACCATCCTTTCTCACCACTTTCCCCTCTATGTAACCCCCTGCACAATAGTGGCAGTGAAATGCCTTGCTCGGGGTGAAACGATTATAAAAAAAAAGCCAAACCCTGATATCAAAACCTATTTCTAAGAAAGAATATGTATTCTGTTCATACGAAACTGTCGTAAAAATTTTGTCGACATTAAATATCCCACTGAGATTGATATACCGTAACACAATCTGCAGATATCACTGTTGTTGTAAGGTTTGGTTTTTCTCAATATACTTCAGCTTATATTAGGATTTTTGTAACTTTTTTTTTATTTCCACATATAGCAAATTTGGTACAATTCCTAAGGCTCTCTGGCTTGAATGATGATTTATGATTATACCATCGTTTTCTGGATTTGTTTTCAGTACACCCCACGTATACTTTTCTCTGTTCCTTTATATATTGAAATGCTGTTTTATAAATAACTCTTTACATTTTAAAAACTCTTTCATCTTAACATTAATTCTACAACGTCCTGTTTTGTGTTCAAAATAAAGCGTTAAGGAATCAGTCTATAACACTTGACGATAGGGAAAGATTGCAACCATGGTAGCGTGATCGGTTGATCTTCCTAATGCTAATATTTAAATGTTCTGCATATTAAATAATGTGCATTGGGCGCTTTTAATACAACTGTTTACTTATCTAACTTGAGTCTGACCAATAACTGTTTAATAATTGCAATATATATATATATATATATATATATATATATATATATAGAGAGAGAGAGAGAGAGAGTCAGACAGAGACAGACAGACAGACAGACAGACAGACAGAAATCTAAGCAAAGCCAACAACCGACCACGGTTTCGCCTAACGGCTCGTCATGGAAATTGGCTCCAAATGTGGTCGGTTGTTGGCTCTTGCTTAGATTTCTGTCTTTCTTTGCTCTACTTTGTTATTGAGCGCTTTAGTGTTAGGGTTTTTCGTCTTGGGTTTTTTTTTCTTTCTTACGAGTGCTTGACTTTTTGTTCATGTACTTCGTTTGTGTCTTTTTTTTTTTTGCTTCCCCTTTTTTTCCCTCCGAGTTTGTTCTCGGTGGGTTATACAAGACCATTTAAATTATATTTCATGGGTAATACGTATTTCCCAGCAAAAAACTATAAAACATACATATATACATACGTTTCCAACGGTAAATTCCAATTTTTTTTCAAAATAAACTAAATTTTCAAATTAAACTAATTTAAATTATAATTTCTATCTAGCTAAATTATTTTATACTTATTCGTGTGCCTGCATTTAAATATCAATCCGTTTCGTTGATTAAGGAGCATCTTTGGATTATTGTATTTGATAATATATATATATATATATATATGGGTGTGTGTATGTATGTGTATATATGTATATGTGTATATATTAATGAAAAGATATATATGGGATATGCATATATTTTCATTTGGTTGTATGATGATGTATGTGTGTATATGAATATATGTGTGTATACATACATACATGCGGGTATGTGTATGTATGTATATATATATATGTTAATTTTATTGTTTCTTCTTTTTTCAGTGTTATATGATATATTTATTTTGAGTGTATATTAGCTTCTTTACTAGGTTTTTTATAATATTATTAGTAGTGGTAGTAGTAACATTAGTGTTATTATTGTCTAAAAATTATATATATTTTATATTTATTGTTATTATCAATATTTGTATTAATGCTATTTTATTACTATTATTTAAGATCATTTTTAAGATTGTCTTTTAATATCTTATTTATCATTTTGTAATATATTTTTAACTTATTTTTAAATATTATAACTATATTTATTTATAATTTTATAATACTAGTAGTTATATTTTAATCTGTATTAAAAAGTATGATCTACATTTTTTTTTATTTTTATACCATAGATACATTCAATTATCTTTAAAACTAAATTTAATGTTAAATTTCCATGTCATGTTTTTCTAAGAAAGCGGATGAATTGCAATAGACGCCGGTGTCGATCTAAGACGTTAACTTTGACTTTCTTTTTCCTTATACTGTTCGTTCTCCTTTTCTTTTCTTTTTCTTTCTCTCTCTCTCTCTCTTTCTGTCTCTCTGTCTCTCTGTCTCTCTCTCTCTCTCTCTCTCTCTCTCTCTCTCTCTCTCTTTTCTGTTTATGATTTTTCTATATTTTTTTTTACTTTCTTTTCTGAATGGGCGAGGAAATGTTCTCGTAGATTACCGTTACAAAAATCTATTCTCCATATGGGCACGTAAGTGTCTGTATATAATTCTTTTCTAGATGATTTTGAATATTAACTGTTGTATCATTTAGGTGTGACGAGCAGCAGTTTTGGGAGGCTGCGAAATACGTATTACCCATGAAATTGTAGAATATCTAAATTTTTTCTGGAGTATATATATATATATATATATATATCGTGTGTGTGTGTGTTTGTGTATATATGTACTCAAAAAAACGAACACTCAAACATGACCTAAAAAGAAACCCTTATACGGTCAAATATACCAACACAGGAAGAAAAAGTTAAAGTCAATAAAAGGAGGTCAATACACTAAAAAGAGATCAACATAAATGACAAGAAAAAAAAAACAAAATCGATTAAGCAGACACTCACTCACGCATACATTAAAAAGCAATAAAAAAGAATTAAAAAGCAATAAAAAGAAATCAAACTTCTGCAAAATAAAATAAATACAACAAAAAGAAAACCAATAGCAAATAAACCACTTCTACAAAATATCAAATTACCCCAAGCTCCATATAAATAAGAAAAAACCCGAGGCACAACAGAAAAAAAAATAGTTCTGAGGAGTGACGACATCATAACGGTGTCCTCACGAAACTTGGAAGTCGGTATGAACCTGCTTCTTTAAAGTGACAAATGTTTTGCATTAAATCTGTCAATAAACCTCTTAAGTTTTAAAAACAAACTCAAAGACAATATAAAGTGATACAGCATCCCCTTTTCTTCCTGAGAAAACAAATTGTCAGAGCAAAGAAACTAGTGCGGGTTCAGATCCTCATCTATATAGAGGCTTGATCGAGGCCGACTTGAACATCAGGATCAAATGCGTGCAAATATTAAAGATGTCAGAATGCTGATTCTTTTCACGTCTATCCTTACCCACTATTGTGGCTTTGACGCAAACAATAAAGCAGGCCTTGCTCTCCACTCGCGGAAACATGTGACAATTGATCCTCAACCACTCAAGCAAAACGACCTGACCGCATTTTTCATCTGTCTAAAAGTTTGGAAAATAACTCCTAAGCTCAAGAGACACATGTATATTCATAAAAGTTTAGAACCTCTTTATTTTACTGAGTCTTTTTTTTTTTATATTTCTAAGACATTTTCCTATTTCTTAATAGTTTGCTTACTTTCTGAAAGGTTTCTTCCACTTTTCCTATGCACATGCGGTTTTCTATAATACAGTTAATGCACTACTCAAATAATTCTGACAACTCGTAATCTAATGAAGAACCCTTTCTTTTGATAGGTTTCCTATCAATACAATATTTTCACGGAAATAGATGACAACTTTGGCCTTGATGTTACAGTGTCAGCTGAATTAAAACGATTCTTAATAATAATCATCTGTTTCCGGTAAGTATGGATTTACTTAATTACTCACTACAAGTTGTGTTTGACTCAAAAAATGATGAGAAACTCGTTAACACAAGTTAAGATTTAGTAACC
Organism: Ascarosepion bandense; assembly: GCA_037127315.1. NCBI lineage: Eukaryota > Metazoa > Mollusca > Cephalopoda > Sepiida > Sepiidae > Ascarosepion > Ascarosepion bandense. Next base: position 2,750,015 of record JBBBDQ010000906.1, on the reverse strand, counting down.
GTCCCCTAAAAAAAATGACGGTTTATCCCGACACCGCTATGATCTTAACTACCTTCACTCTTCGGCAATAATTTTCCTTTTAAAAATAATGATTAAAATTGCAATAAAAGCTAACCCTTGACAATAAAAATAAGAAACATTATTTATTTGATTGTTGAATGACACAATTTTTTTATTATATTTTTATTGGGATGGTTTGCAAAATATCATCTGTCAACAGATTCAAACTTTATAGAATAGGGATTTCTTAATAGTTACTTCATGTATTTTAATAATTCAGTAAATGTTTGTGAATTTATGAATAAAAATTGTTTTCATATTTCTACGTCTATTGAACAGGTGTAGAGGCTCATCCCTTGTTCCCTGTTTAGGATGTGGTTCCCGGCTTTCTCTTTTCTAATCTTTTCACTTTTCCTTATTTTTTTTCAATTGGAGTAGATAGACTGAACTATCGCCCGGTTCACACTCCACCCACGTCTATTGAACAAGTGTAGAGGCTCATCCCTTGTTCCCTGTTTAGGATGTGGTTTCCGGCTTTCTCTTTTCTAATCTTTTCACTTTTCCTTATTTTTTTTCAATTGGAGTAGATAGACTGAACTATCGCCCTGTTCACACTCCACCCACGTCTATTGAACCGGTGTAGAGGCTCATCCCTTGTTCCCTGTTTAGGATGTGGTTTCCGGCTTTCTCTTTTCTAATCTTTTCACTTTTCCTTATTTTTTTTCAATTGGAGTAGATAGACTGAACTATCGCCCGGTTCACACTCCACCCACGTCTATTGAACCGGTGTAGAGGCTCATCCCTTGTTCTTTGTTTAGGATGTGGTTTCCAGCTTTCTCTTTTCCAATCTTTTCACTCTTACGTAGCCCCCTGCACACCAGTGACCTTACCGCCTTACCCGAGGTGATATGATTAAAAAAACATTTAAATTACTTAATGATAAATATTGTATTAGTTTTAATACAACTGTATTACTTATTAGAATGTTGTGAATATAATTTTTTCTTGTAAATAAACAACCTAATAAATAGTGTTTAATACTTTTGTTTTAAATTCTCAAGAACAAAAAGAAATTGTATGAACTGACTTTCATCATACGTGTAGGTTTTATTACAGTTCTGATCACCGCTTTTTAAAACTGTAAACATTGCCGTGGAGTAAAGGAAGTTAAAATTATAAAGATGTCAATGGTAAATCCGTTCGTTTGACAATGAGTTTTTTGCAGGTTTGTCTCTTCAAGTTTGTCCATTTGTTTTAATTGTTTCACCACAAGCCAGTTAATAAAGAAACTAAGATGCAAGGGATTGTTTAGTGTTAGAGGATAGGTTAAAAAAAAACACTATCAAGGAGAGAGAATAATAAATGACAGGAATTAAACAGACAAAAAGTAACTATTCACCTTCCATTTAAATTTTTGAAGGTCAAAATTAACTGGAAAGCAATAACGCGGAAGAGATTTTCACAAAAAGACGTGCGTTGTGGTGTAGTGGATATCGGTTCGAAACGAGAAATCGGAGAGCCGAGTTCGAATTCCAGTTAAAATCGCTGAATTCATTTACGCACAAATGCTCTTGGGAAAGATATGAAGAAGTGATTCTTCCATTGCATGTTCCTTTTCAGGCGTCGGGGGTCACCAGTGAAGATATAGGGTGCGTCATCCATGCCTGGTACAAGGCCACTTCCAAACATAGCCGACAATCCCCGCATTTAAAGATATCATCAGGTTGTTGAAAAGATAAGTGGAATTTTGTGAATAGAACTGGGTACTACAACATATTTGTGATGTAGTAATTTCTATTTGTTAAAATAAAAAATTTTTAATGAACAGGATAACATGAATTGTGGTAGAAATTAATGTTCAATGAGAAACAAGTAATGAGTTAAAGGTATCAAGGCTTGAAGAAACGTTCATAGTAGTAATTTGTTGAAAAGAGTTTATGTGCGCGTGCGTGTGTGCGTGCGTAAGTACGTATGTATGTATTAGCGTTTGTTTGGTAGGAATGTCTTTGAAGGAGAAAAAGAAGTAAAATGAATCAGCACACAAGAAAGAAGGAGAAGAGAACGACCATCATGATGGACTTAAAATTTCTGCCTTCTTACATTTCATCTTGTCGTCTCTACTGCTTCCATCCTTGACTGACTGACGCTGATCGAAGCCATTGATATAGTCCTTTAGAATTTCGCACTGGATTAATTCGTCCTTGTGTCATACATAACCGGACTCCCCACAGCTTACAAGTTTTATCCAGAATTATCATAAGAATTATCAGAAGGTTTTCATCAGAAATGTTGGTAGCAGGTTGTAATGTATAAATTAGTATGGAAGATTAAAATATACATTTTTCATGTTAAAATAGAAATTTATTAATGAAAAGGATAACATGAATTGTGGTAGAAAGTAATGTTCAATGAGAAAGTTAAGAGTATCAAGAAATGTTCGTAGTAGTAATTTGTTGGAAAGAGTTTATGCGTACGTACATACGTATGTATGTACAAGCGTTTGTTCAGGATGATTGTCTTTGAATGGAGAAGAAGTAGAATGAATCAGCACAGGAGAAAGAGGACGAATCTCCGGGTCGGACTTGAAGCTTACCCCGTTACATTTTAGCTTATCGTTTCTGCTGCTTCCATCTCCTCTGTCTGACTAACGCTGATCGAAGCATTTATAGTCCTTTAGATTTTTTGCACTGGATAGCGAAGCCGTTATGGTCTTGAAAATCGCTCCCATTGGTCAGAAAATCAGTATAACATCTACTCGCGAAATCTGGTTTCGACTTTTTCTGTAAGAACGAGGTCAATCCTTTTTTTTGTGGCAAAACCAGGATTTCACTCGTGATTGTGAATTTTTGTAAAAGTGAAGAGGAAAGTTGATTTTAATTCTTAATTTCCTATCCTACAGGTATTTATCCGTTTATTTTATTATTTAGCTATGAGTTGAATAAAAAAACACACTGGGTTCTTTAGCTTTGGTTGGCAACCAGTCTACCCCAGAAAGTAATGGCAACCTACTGCGGAAAAATCTTCTTCCCAGTCAGACATAGCATAGAATTTACGGCTATATCTGCCAATTTTAATTGTGAAATGATGTGACCTTGCCGCCAATCTGCGGTTAAATTTTAAAGTCCGGCTACGAAAGAGAAAAGCTCATTAGAAGAAATTAATTGAAAAGCCTAAAACCAGAAGAAGTGGTAAGTGCAAGAGAAGGAGACTACAAATATTTTTTTATAATCATTTCACCCCAAGCAGGGCAGAACTGCCACTTGTGCGCAGGGGGGTTACAGAAGAGGTGAGATGAGAAAGAGGAACAAGTTCCAGGGGAGTCAGAGAATGAGTAAGAAAAGAATGAGAATACAGGTGTGAAGAGAGTTGCATGAGAGTAGAGTGGAAAGGAAGAAGAACGTGATACAATGGTTGTTAGGGAAAGGATATGAGTCAAGAAGATAAGAGATGGCAATTGACTTTACATTTAAATTCTTGTAAATTATAGCTGCCAAGGAAGCAAGTACACGAAATGGAATTTTACAGGCGGGAAGTGCGAGCAAAGAAGCTATTAGAGTAGAAGTTGCGGTTATATTTGATTGCTTTCAATATAAAAGGGTGATACCCAGTTGCTAGTTTAGTAGCTCGACTAAATTTATACACCAGAGAGCTAAGCCGTGAACCAGGGAGTTAAGCCGTAAAAGTATTTGTAGAAGAGACTAAGGGAAGCCACATTATGTGAGTGAGAAGTGACTGGAGTTGAGCTACCAGGTTGAAATCGATTACATTGGAAATTCTCTGTTGGATTTTGTCAAGAAGCCCGAGATGAATAGCAGGGGCACCCGACCAGATGTGACAGCAGTATTCAATGCACTGGCGGATTTATATATGTGCAAGATGTATTTTGACGATATGGATATTATTTTAATTTCAGTAACTAATACATTTGTTTTTTGTCGTTTTTCTTCTTTTTTCTTTACTTTTTTTTTTTTTGTATCTACTAGATGGAAACTTAGAACTCCCCCGGGCATGATAGTATCCACTGTAAACTTTCCAAGCGGATTCCAGTTCGATACTGCAAAATGTCATGAACGAGCTTGCGAAAAATACAGAAATTGTACCAAAAATGATGAGTGTTTCAGCAAAACGGAACGCGTGAACGACAAAGTCGATATCTATTTGGACAACGTAAGAATATTTTCTGGATTTATAACACGTGAAAAGGCATCAGTTTTGCTATTTTAGTTTTCTCATTAATCTTAATTCTTAAGTTTATAATTGAATAAGATGTTTGATAGTTTTATAACTATAAAATACCCGTAAAAATTTCCGTATTGCATCGTTAAATATCTGAGTTTATGACACTATGTAAAGAAGTAAGATGGTACTAGTGAAAAGATTCAAAATTGGCAATCGTTTTTTTTTTTTCAATTCCCTGATGCAGACGTTAAACAAACCAGATCGTTACCGCCTCCCCTATTTTACTTATTTTTTTATTAAAACTAATGACTCGGTATCTGAAATCAAGGATCTATACTTGTATCTGGAAAATCCTTATTATTCTCGAAAAATTATTAGTGCGATATTCACTCTCTAAAAAAAAAAGAATTATTCTAATAATCCTAAATGATGCTATAATAAACTAATTCTGTACTTAGTTATCATTAGAAAATGATTGAAAAAGTGTTTAACGTTTCCAAACAATACCAATATCTTATAAATAATGGACTGTTCCGCTTTGGTCACGTAAAAAGAGGTAAAAGCGTCTACTTGGCTTCAATGAGAAAATGAAAGAAAAAAGTATTTAACGTTTCCAAACAATACCAATACCTTATAAATAATGGACTGTTCCGCTTTGGTCACGTAGAAAGAGAGGAAATGACGTTACTTGGTTTCTGTGAGAAAATAAAAGAAAGAAATAAAGAGAGAAGAGTTAGATGATTGTTTCAGCGAAATGGAAAACGTTGTCAATTGCAAATTTTTAAATTTGTACCTAATCTTAAGATAAAGACCAGCACTCATAATTGTTAATGTTGTTCTGTTGATATTTTTAGCTCAAATGTTTAATAGTGTGACAGTAGAATTTCTACGAATATTTTATTGTTTAGAACTCGCCATGAATTTATTGAATCATTAACTCAAGAATTATGAATCATCTGAAAATTCATATAGGAAAATAAAATTTTGACTAGTATTTCTTCAATTTAAACTTCACTTCCTTCTTATTGCAATTATTTCGACGGTTAGACTACGCCCATTTTGTATTTATATATTGTCTAGATTATTTTTAATAAAGATTTTTAGCCATTATTAATTTTTATCTAGTATTTCTTTTAATTAGTATTTTCATTACTTTAATTCTAGTTACTTTTCATCCCAGCTATTTAGATTGTTAGGCTACACTTATTGGTAAACATATTAATAGAAATAACCTTGGAAATTATTTTATTGCATAGTTTAATATATGAGATTAAAATCTTTAATAAAATCGTAAATATGAATACAGGTCATTATCTAAAAAGTAATGTTAAAATCTTTTGCAAAATCGTAAATATGAATACAGGTCATTATTTAAAATGTAATTATTCAAAATTAACAATCTTTTTACATTTCATTGATGCCGATGTAAAATCAGAGGATGTTATCACTTCCTCTACCTTCACTTTCTTTGGGCACGTCGACATGGTGTAATGGTTATCAAGCTTTTTAGCTAGAATCATTCCAGTCACCTTGTGTTCGATCCTCACTGGGTGCCCCATATTTTCGGCCTTTTATCACATCTAAGCTGCTTAGAAAATTAACCTTTCTTTCTTTTTCTCACTAAAACCAAAAAAAAGGAAAAGTTAAAAATCATGCATTATACATATGTCTTTTTTTCTGGGTGGAGTGGTTAACTTCATGCATTTTTAGGGATCGGAACCTACTTGACCGGGTTACATCCTCACGGTTTCTTTGGTTAACCTTTAAATGTTCGGTGACTATCGTAATACTGGCAAGGTCCTACCTGCACTGATAGTCTGTTGCCCGCTTCTTCAATTTGTATTTTGAAAGAGAATCGATTTGTTTGTTTAACGGCAGATCAACCCATTAATTACCATATATTTCCACGTTTAATGTGACCTATAGATAAGACGAGATTCAAAAGCTATGTCAATTTTCGTGATTTTATTTGATATCAATAGTGTAAGAAGAACTGAATGGAACCCATATGATGAAACTGTAAATGACGATGTTTCTGATGAGCTTTTTGCATTTTTGTAGCAATCATAGTAATATTGAAGAGTTTTATATTATACAAGTGCCATCTGTTTTTTATGCTGTAATTGAGAAATATAGATTTTCTGTCATCTTAAATGTGTTTTGCTTAACAAAAATACCATATAATATATGGCATTGAAAAATAAAGTTCGCATGTTATAATAAATGTTATTGTTATTTATGATAATGAATTTTAATCAGGAATATGGATTGTATGTTATCATAAATGTTGTTATTTAACAATACGATGAGAAATGATGATTGGTGTGGTAACCCAATATTTTTAGCAGATAAAATTGATCTTGTTTAGTAATTCAACTATTAAACTATTGTTTGTATTTTTGTTTATCAGTGATTTAAGTATGGATAGTGAATCTGAGAAAACTACAAAGTTGTCTGGGCTTGACACTGTTTAACTTCGAAGATGTAACAAGAACTGATATTTTCAGCGTGATTTGACCGTAATCATATGTAAAGGAATCTTCCATATACACTGGCTTGCTTTTAGACTGACTCAGCCATAAAGGTGTAAATGACAAAGCACAGTTTAATTATCCTTATGAAGAAAACCACACCACTCATTAAGATCTTCCGAAGCTACTATCTATCCACTATTTATTATTGTACGTGAAAGACAAAGTAATTTTTCAAGAATTAACGGAATTTCATCCATAATCAGGCATTATTTCTGACATATAAAATATAACATTTTTTTTATTTTAACATACGTGTGGGGACGATACGATCTCTTTCTTTACATTGTATGAGTAGTGGGTAGCACCTGAAGAAAGCTGGAGCATACAACAGCCGAAATGTTGTAAACATAGTAGTAAAGATGAGGACAATAGTCCGAATAATGTAAATAGTGTAAACACTACCTCATCTCAGAAGTATAGGCAAAGATTTAATAGTCTTATACACGAGTATATAAAAAATTAAGTAACGGAGAAGCTAGTAGAATTGTAATATTTTTCTTTTGTATTATTTATGCAAACGTTTCTTCCTTTTCTCTTTCTTTTCAGCTCAAATTCAAACGAAGCATCTACATCATTATAATCGCCAAAAGAGTTTATCAAGTGGAGAACAAAAATACAAACCTGTATGTAAAAACAACAGATTATTATACAGGTAAGTAAATATTCTTAATAATTATTATTGTAATTTCTGAAGAAGACATAGTTTTCTTGCTTGATTAGTGTGACGCTTCATTAGGCTAGATAGAGAGACGGGGTTCACTAACCTATTGATCGGCTGGGGGAGTGCCCCAACGTTGTTACAGAAACTACTAAATCTCTACCGCTCCCACTATTTTAGACCGGCATACATTTTATAAGTAATGGTTCAAAAATGGAAAGAAAAAAAATATGGTCCTATATAATTCTTAACTCAATGGAATGGAGATCAAATTCAATACAAGCAAGATGCTGATGAAAGTTCAATCACATCAAAACGCTGAACGGTTGGGTGTTTTGGTAATTCAAAATATTCTCTTTTCTTTCATTGACACTACAACAAAAACACAAATAAACGCTGGAAATAAAAACAAGAAATTATAAAATAACGGAAAGTCGTTGAAGATCTCTGAAGATCCTTCAATCAATACATATTTCTCTACTTTAATTTTCTTATCCAATTTCAGATTGGATCTATATCGGCAATGGATGTGCGTTGTGGTACAGTGGATATCGGCTCGGAACGAGAAATCGGAAGAGCCGAGTTCGAATTCCAGTTGAATCCATTGTGTTCACTTACGCGCAAATACCCTTGGGAAAGGTATTAATCCGTCTCTTCCTTCCAGTTATGGGTCAAATAGCAGGACAGATTGGGTTCTATAGCCTTATATTTTATGACTTATAGTGGGCTATCTACCACAAGGCCAAATTCCGTTAACCTGCAACAGTATACATGCACCTTTAACTAGAACGGACTCTCACTACAACTAGAAAAAGAATTGATAAGATATCCACTATAAATTCCTTTCGAGTCTACAGAATTAAAGTGAATGTGTGACATAGATCGGTATCAGAGAAAACACTTACTTGGAAATTTTGAAGATCGATCGCGAATGCTTTTTTTTATCCCTTGTATTTTATACGTCGATACATCACAAACTCTTGTGTCGGTTCGAATTAAGAGATTATGATTTTGGTTGTCTGTTCGTATCCTTGGGAGACACTTTTCCCATTCTCATATATTTCTCTTTTTTTTTTTTAACGAGGTCGTCTTTCCTCGAAATATTTTTGGCGTTAACGTCTCTTACGTTTTCTCAGTTAGACATTCGGGCTGCAACTGTTTTCAAATCGTTTTTGGTGGTTTATTTCTTTTAACCAAACAAATGACGTCTTTTCTCTCTCTCTCTCTCTCTCTCTCTTCCTCTCTCTCTCTCTCTCTATATATATATATATATATATATATATATATATCTGTTCTCTAGAGTTTCTTTCTCGCTGTTAATCCAATTGCCTTCTTCTCCTTCAATATAGCATTCAGCATTGCTACTATCATCGCAAGGATCTATTGTGGAGCACTGGATCTCGGCTCGGAACGAGAAATCGGGGGGCCGAGTTCGAATTCCAGTCGAATTCATTGCATTCACTTACGCGCAAATACCCTTGGGAAAGGTATTAACCCGTCTATTCCTTCCAGTTATGGGTTAAATAATAGGACAGATTGGGTCCTATAGCCTTGGTCGGCAGAAAAGCAATGGCAACCTACTGCGGGATAGTCTTCTGCCCAGTCAGTAATATCTCTTTCGAGACATGATCGCCCAAGCGTGTATCACGTGTGGCACTTAACTGACTGACTGACTATCATCGCATACACGCTAACAAGTTCATGCACACATTACAAGTTTATAGAGAGGGTGATTTTCTCTCCGCATGTTTATATACGTTTATAGGGAAGGAAACAGAGAGAGTCCTTTCTCTCGTCTCCACGATGCATACATCGTCACATTAGCGACGGTTTAATCACGTTGTATCTAACGACGGTTTCTCTTGCAGAGGGGAACGTAGGTTCGAATTCTGCTGGCGGACGCATATTTTTTTCTTTATTAACATTTCTTGCATACTCAGACCGGTAGACGAAAATATAGTGTTTAAAATAAACGGAGAGTCTACTCAAATATGTGTCTGCTCTAAAAAATAATGTTTAAATGACAAAATATCTGTCGGATTAATAAATTAAAATCCTTTAGGAATTGCTTTGTTTATGTTAGGATACGAAACTGAGCGGATATGAACTTTCAAGAATCGGGTACAATAAGCATTTCGTTTAATGGTGATATTTAGTCTTGCTTGATTGGCAACCCCCTTAGTTGCATAATCGAAATAAACCATGTCATATTTAACAAAGGTTTCTCCGGCAAAGGGGGACGTTGGTTCGAATCCTGCCGGAGGGCACATATTTTTTCTTTGATAACATTTCTTAGATATTCAGACCAGAAAATGAAAATGAATATACCGTTAAAAATTAACGAAATTTCTACTCAAATATGGGTATCCACTAAAATTAAAAGTATATATAATTAGTATATATAGTTTTTACTTGATAACGATATCACCTAACAGCTACAAATTAATACAGAATTTTAAAATCTTTAAATCTGTATAACAATTATTCTAATTAATTATTTTTTAAATGAAAACAATTCTTGTAAAAATTCCCTATTCATCGAAAATTATTTTTCTTTAAAAAATCCAATTTGTAAAACCTTTCATAATTAAAAAAATTCTTAGTTTTACGCATTTTTTATTTCATTATTCAGGGCAGATTTTTGGTACCTGGGAACCTGTTTTACAAAAGAATATTTATTATTTAAACTTTCCAAGGATTTGTTCTTATAATTAATATAAACATTAAGTGGTCAAAAATTAATTTCTCGAAATTCCATAAAATTAAATAAATGGGGGAAAACCAATGTTAAAATGAAGCTTTTACCAAGATTTTCTAAATAAGGGACATTTCTAAAATAATTCGTTTCGTTTACAAATAGATTCTGAAATTTTCATTAAAATCAGTCAGTTAATTTTTGCAAGAATTTCCAAATCAATGTTTTGTTTTTTTTTTACCGTAAAAAACGCTAATATTTGCCATAGTCATTCCACCGCTAATACAAAAAAATTAATCAACATTTCGAACATCCTAAAAAAGATAAAAACTTTAATAATTTTGTGACATTTTTCTTTTCATCATTAGCAAATCAGTAGTGATATTTAATTTATTATGTCATTCTCAAGAAGCCAATCAATTTACTGTTAATGATGTCTCTTCCAACATAATTTCTCTAACGCATAGTCTAATATAAAAGACATCAGATCTTCCTTGAATGACCATACTTTTTGTGCGTGTGAGTTGTCGTCAAGATCATATAGCGCCAGTTTACACTTATACAAGTAAATTTTAAAAATAATTTTCGGCTTTGATGGCACTTTTAGCGAAAAGTTCCGTTTTCAGAGATAGTTGGTTGGTTGTTTTGTTTTTATGGCATATCAATCTCGGCGGGTCATTTATTGCCAACTAAATTTTATTTATTTATTGCTGGTAATACCTTTTTCTTTCAACAATTTATTGTTGTTGTTTTTTATATAAGTTTTGTGTCTAGTAATACTTTTTCTTTTCGAGTATCAAGATTCATTAGGGTTTGTTTTCAAGGGCAGGGTCCCCAAGTCCTACTCTGTTATTTAGCCCATAACTGGAGGGAAGTGTACCAGTGCTTAAGTGAATGCACACCGATTTCTCTTTCCAAGCCGATATCCACTGTACCACAACGCACATCCGTCACTAAACGCTTACAGCACCTGGTATTCCTAAGCGGTCACCTTCAGAGATAGACGCAGAAAAAATGTTTCGTGTATATTCCAACCGAATGCATCATCCTGAATTTGAATTTCTTCTTCTTCTTCCTCCTCCTCCTCCTCCTCTTCCTCCTCTTCTTCTTCTTCTTCTTCATTTCTCTTCTTCTTCTACTACTTCGTTTTCTTTTTCTTTTTCTTATACATCTTTTCTCTTCTTACAACTGCATCTACCTTTTCTAATTCTTCTTGTTTATCTTGTGCTTTAAATTCTTCTTCTTCTTCTTCTTCTTCTTCTTCTTCTTCTTCTTCTTCTTCTTCGTTGGGCCGTGTCTTTACAAGCTGTGGGAGATCTTGACTGATTTTTTTATTTTAATTAGGTCTCCTGATCGGAACTTAGGATGTGCGTTGTGGTACAGTGGATATCGGCTCGGAACGAGAAACCGGGGAGCCGAGTTCGAATTCCAGTTGAATCCATTGTATTCACTTACGCGCAAATACCCTTGGGAAAGGTATTAATCCATCTCTTCCTTCCAGTTATGGGTCAAATAGCAGGACAGATTGGGTTCTATAGCCTTGGTCGGCAACGAGTCTACCGCAGAAAGCAATGGCAACCTACTGCGGGATAATCTTCTGCCCAGTCAGTCATGTCTCTTTCGAGACATGATCGCCCAAGCGTGTATCACGTATGGCACTTTAACTGACTGATCGGAACTTCTGTTCTCTCTTAAAGTAGCTCTTATAGTAGCTCCCACTGTCTAAGGAACATTCTCTTGAATTTCCAGACTATTCTTATATGTTCCACCGTCTTTCTCTGCTAAACTCAGCTATCTCTCTTTCTCTAACGTTCCCCTTCTCCTCACAACTGTTGCATACAAGGTAGTATTTCTGATAATATAATCGTTACACTCGTTTACAAATATCTTTGTGTTCGGCGACCTCAGTGACCAACACGACAGGTGGCTTAATCACTCTGTCACTGATCTCGCTGGCATCCAAACTCTTAACTTCTCTATCACTCACACAAGTGCTGGACCTCTTTACGCGTTTTCCCAGTAATCCTGTACGACACACTTCTCTTTTTTATCTCTTTTGTAACACTTCCACTGACTCATGTCGTACTCTGCAGTTCTTCCCTCTTGGCAAATCCGATCATTTAGTAGTATCTGTAAATATCACTTTCTGCTCTTCCATCATCCACAAACCTCCCTGCCGATTGGGACTCGTTCCGTGACTTCCTTCTCGAGGTTCCTTGGAATTAAGTTTTTAATCATCCTGTTGAAAAACGTGCTACTAGGGCCTCCTTCTAAGTGCAAGTCGGTATCAAAGCTTTTATACAGCACAGATATAAGAAGTGAAACCACGATCATCATCTTGGTTCTTACCTGCATATTCGATCTATAGAAATCTCTTCTTCTGGTTGTACCAAAGCTACAGGTTTGATTGTAACAGGTGTCTCTTTGTATCTATTCGTAATAAATGCAAAGTAGCAAAATTACTGTTTGCTGATATAATGAAACAAAGTAATACCTTTCACAAGTTTGGTTCTAGAAATGAATGGCGTCTCTGCAAAAGTGTGCTGAACAGCAAATCTTCAGTTCTTCCTTTCTTCAACCAATTTTAAGTTCTAATATCTACAGCAGGTAAGGTTGACTACTTTTCTAGGGGGTTCCCTTTCAACTCTACTTTTGATTCATTTAGTCTACCCATACCTGATCCCTCACCCCCAGAATGTGTGATCTGCTGAGTGACATGCCATTGGCTTCAGATATCATTTTAAAACTAGACGCCCACAAGGAAGAGAACGAGATCCCTGTCGTCGTCGTAAATAAATTTGCTCCAGAGCTACAACAATTGCCTCGCTGATTTCTGCTTGTCTCCATAGTTTCTTGTTTTTAAGAATTCTGGAGAAACCCCTAACTCTTCAAATTATCTCCGTAGTGGTCTCTTACCGCTTTTCGGTGTGGTGTAGTGGATATCCAAGTAGAACGACAAATTGGGAAGCTGAATTCGTATTCCAGTTGAATTCCTTGCATTCACTTACGCAAAAATACCTTTGGGAAAGGTATTAATCCGTCTTTTTCCTCCAGTTTTGGGTTAAACAATACAACAGATTGCAGAACGCAAATGCAACCTACAGCGGGATAATCTTCTGTCCAGTCAGTCATGTCTCTTTCAAAACATGATTGCCCAAAGCGTGTACCACGTATGGCACTTAACTGACTGATTCGAAGTATTCAATGCTGAAGTGGTTAACAATCTTAACTCTCTCGACATCCTTTTGTTCAAAACAATATGGCTTCCGTTTCGCCAAGTCTACGACTGAATTTCAGCCAATACTGAATTTGCATATCAAGCTGTAGACAAGAACCTTGAAGCTCGTACTGTGGCTCTAGATATCAGGAAAGCGTTCAACAGAGTTTAACATGCTGACCTTCTGCTCATGCTTCTCTGCTAGGGTATTACAGGACGAACATTTTGTTTAATCCAATCGTTTCTATCAAATTGTGAAATGATTGTTATGTTGACCGGACACTTTTCTATATCCTTTCATACGCTATTTCTGATCTTCATCAATGATCCTTTCTATTCTTCTCCTTACTTCAGCCGAGCGACTGCTACCGTCATACCTGGTTGATCGGATAGACAGATGCCCATCCTCTCTGTATCTAACCGGAACTGTCATAATAATCTGATTTCCGATAAAGTGTGACATTATCTACTTTTTAATTATTACTATTTTCTTTTCCTTCTCTCAAGTGCGGTGCCAATTTGAACCCTATACTTCAGAGACAATCTTCCAGCCATTAAAAATACTGACACTTCAAACTCCAATAATTTCAGTTAGAGCCCGCTAGACATTGCGAACCAGAGCAATGGCGAAGTTTTAGAAAAAAAACGGAAATAAAACGGATACTTATAGTTAGTATCAAGAAGCTGTTGAAATTTCAGTGTCACATAATGAGGAAGATGATTAAAGAAATTTTGATACTCACAGGACAGATTGAAGGTAAAAATGATAGAGAAAAACAGCGTATAACTGGTGCTATAGAGTAAATGGATAGCGGAAAAGGGCAGGAAATTTTGGAAGCCATGATTGCCATGGCCCTGAAGGAACACGGTACATAAAAGAAGAATCTTAACAATTGTCAGGATTATGATTAATATTCAGAAAAGCTGCATATCATGGAGAAGAAAACTTGCGCAAGTTTGAGCATTAAAATGTTGCCATTTTTATTTAAAAACGAATATACCGCAGCCGTCAAAACTGAGGGCAAAATATTTGAGAGGATTATTAACTATTTCCTCGCATGTTATATTATCTGAGCGTAGTAGGAGGGAATATATATATATATATATATATATATATATATATATATATATATATATATGTTTAAATATATATATATATATGTATATATATACATAAACATATAAATATATAACATATATGTATATAAATATATAAACAGTTTATATATATATATATATATATATATATATATATATATATAAAGTAAAGAAAAATAAGAAAAAGTGTCCTTAATCTAACATGTTTCATTTTTAACAATCTTCTTCAGAGATTCTTTAAAGATTTTTCGAATCATTCTGTCAGATTCCGATCCATATATTCAACAATATTTGCAATATATATATATATATATATTAGTTAGGAAGATCAGCAGATTACATTACGAAATGGTCGAAAAAATGGTAGCGTAATTGGCTGATCTTCTCAAATCAATTATCTAACGCTTCTACATGTTAAGGCTTCAATTTCCTTTTAAAACATGCACTGAGCAGTTTCTAACACAACTGTTTATTTTAAAATTTTAAAAATCATTTGTTTCTGATGAAGGACCGAGGACGGTCTGGAATATAAAATATAATAATAGAAAAATATAAATAAATAAATACTGTCAAAAAATACATTTTTAAACTTACAACTTTTTAATAGTTTTTCCTATATATATATATATATATATATATATATATATATATAATAAAATGTGTGAGAGGCCGTGAACGTTTAGTTTAAAGTGTATATTTATTGTAGTATAAAGATATTATACATATTATGATATTTTAAGTGTCCATAATGGTATTTGTGGCGCTACACGTGTTTCGAGTCTAAGATTGACTCTCTTCAGGCGAATAAATTTGTGGCTTTACGTGCCGAGTTTCTTTTGTTTCTGAGAGCCAAGTTCTTGTTTATATGTAGGTAAGTGGAAAATAAAAATAAAAATAAAGAATAAAGAAACAAATCAAATCAGTGAACTAAAAAATAAAAAATAAAAATAAAGTAAATCCAATAAATCAAATGTTGTCGTATTGAATAGTCTGTGTTTTCTCACACCAGCACGTGCATAAATGGATTCAAAATAAATAAATGAATAAATGAAAGAATCAAGTGCTTATCCCAATTTGAAATGATTTTGGCCTGGGGTTTCCCTCTTTAGTACTTAAAGATTATCTTCTAGTTTATTTAGATGTCTTTTCATCTGTCAGTTGGTTGTTTTTATTGCTTCGACGGTGTTTTGAATTTGGTGTGGGGGGAGCTCCTTGATTTCGTCCTTATATTTTAGAATTATTTTAGAGTTATTTTTATGGGTCATCTGGTTCTTTTTTTATTGTTTAGGGTTATTATTCGAATTTGGTGTGTAAGTATGTGTGTATGTGTATGTATGTGTGTGTGTATATGCATGTGTGTGTCTGTGTTTTTGGGGTGTGTCTGTGTTTTGTCTTTTGAATGTGTGTGTATGTGTTTGTGTATGTCTGTATGTTTTTCTGTGTGTGTGTTTTTCATGTCGTTTTGTTGAGCGAAGGCTTGTATTTTTTATGAATCTTTCTTCCTGCATTATTAATGTTTCATAGTCTGTATTTTTTTATAAATAGGTGCAACTTTGAAATTGCTATCACTACATTCATGCATACGTTGGGAGACATATAGTTTCCTGTTGTATGATAATCTTATATTGCTTTTATGAAGGGATATTCTATTATTTAAGCATTGTGTCGCTCCCACGTATATCTTGCGCATATATATACATACATACAACACATCTACAAGCATATTCCTAAATACCACTTCCTAATTTTCTAAATAACCATGAATTCATCTTATATTTTCTAAATAAATAATTTTTACCATTTATTTTAAAATATAACCTGAAGAATAACAGTCTTCTTCTGAAATATGAAAATGTGTGTGTAGTGATATAAACAATAAACAATTGTAATAACAAAATTACAATATTAAGCTCTACTTTGTGCTGATCCCTTTTTATAAAAGTAAATCCATGAAAAGTTTTAATGTACCTGTCTTTATATATATATATATATATATATATATATATATATATATATATATATATATAACTAAGGTTGGATGCTTTTATAAACCCATAGGTAAAATTATATTTCGCGGCTCTCTTATCGACCGCTCATCAGACCAAATTCATACAACAATAAATGGGTCAAATTTATCTAGAAAAACTCACGTGAAAAAGAAAGAAGAAAAAAAGAAAAAAGAGAGAAAGAAAAGGAGAAGAAAAAATTTGGGACAGTAGGTTAACTTAACAGTGTTAAATTTTAGCGTCACGTGGCAACCTTGGCCTAGATTGACAAAAAACAATCGTTAAAGAAAGCAGTGAATCTTGACTTGGATTTCTAGTTATCTATTTTTAGATGCATGACATTGAAAGTTAAAGATTAAGGGTTGAATTTTCGCTAGAAAAATGGATTGTTAGTTTTTCTTATTAATTCTAATAATAATTGTATTATATTATTATAATTATTATTATTTAGAAACCTTAAAGTAATAATAGTAATAAAATAAATAAATATAATATAAAAAAATTTAAAATATTAAATAAATAAACAATAAATATATATATATACATATATATATATATACATACATATATATATATATATATAAGAAAAAATAATAATGATATTAATAATAAAGACACAATATAACGATAAATAAATACAAAATAATAGTAATCAAAAAAGGTTATATACTCTTAGATTAAAGCAAAATAATATAAAACTGTAATAAGAATAAACATGAAAATAATCATAATAAAAACAATTTCGTGACAAGAAAGTTATTTTTGAGCTATGCGTAAAAATATATGTTATTTAATGATGGTAGACTATACTTGAAACGGCTGAATGTTTCTCCTTAAAATTTTGTAAATCTTTATAGGTAAGCATGTGAATGACTAAAAATTTTTGTGGACTTTAAATCATTAATATATCCGCAGGAAGTTGTTTTCATTATTGGTATTATTTTCTGCTTTCAGGTAAAACGATGGAAACTCCTTACAATCCATTTGATAAAGGATATCCATAATAGATTAATTGCAATAGAAAGAAAACTACAAGAAAAAGGATTCAATTCTTTGAAATAAAGAAACATGAGCATTGATTTGTCCTGTGTTTTTTGTTTTGTTTGAATAAATTTTAAAGCTTATTTAATCTATATAATTCTAGCGTTAGTTTCAACTGACAGGTTCTTTGTTCCATATATTTAAACTATTATAAAATGTAATTTTAAGGAAAATGAATATATTTTTTAAATATGTTAGATATTCCTAAGTAAAACTCTCATCATCATCATCATCATCTCATCTCATCATCATCATCATTTATCTATCACACCCAGATGGTGCATAGGGCAGCAACTTTTTCGTTGCTGTTTCTGTAAAAAACTGTTTTTTATGAGGCTGAGTTGTTAGCCCTGCACCCAACCACCAGACCTGGAGGACTGGTGGACCATTCTTGGTCCTTACGTTTACAGCACCTCTGTATTCCCAAATTGTGACCCAATTAAGTACTGACCAGGATTCGATGTTGCTTACTTCGTTGATCGGCCGGAAACCGGTGTATTCAACACAATATAGCCGTAGACTAAAGTAAAACTGTACTATAAGGAAAATAAACAGCCGTCTGGTATGACGTTTACACCTGAAGTTAATTTAAATTGAAGCCTTGTTTTATAAAAACTATCTTACATATTTGTTATTGTAGCGTGTGTGACTTTGTTCGATTCAGCATCAGCAGCGGAAATAATCAGCAGGTAGTGGTGTAGTGGATATCGGCTTGGAATGAGAAATCGGGGAGCCGAGTTCGAATTCCAGTTGAATTCCTTGCATTTACTTACGCGCAAATACCCTTGGAAAAGGCATTAATCCGTCTCTTCCCTCCTGTTATGGGTTAAATAGCAGGCCAGATTGGATTCTATAGCCTTGGCTGGCAACCAGTCTACCGCAGAAAGTATGGGATAATCTTCTGCCCAGTCAGTCATGTCTCTTTCGAGACATGATCGCCCAAGCGTGTATCACATATGGCTGTTAACTGACTGACTGACTGACTGACGGACAAACGAAAGTCCCAAAGGTCATAAAAGCCTTGACCGGTGCCTGTTCTGCCTCTTTTCCATTTTCCCGTTCACAGCCCCCTGAATAATTAACTGTCTTCCCAATGTTGGAATGCGACACAATGTATATGAAAAGTGAAACCTCCGAGCCCTTTGGCACAGTCAAAAGTTTCTTGTAGACCCTGCAAAAGGCAGGGTCAAGGCTGCTGTCGATTTTCCCCAGACGAAGGGCTGCGCACAACTCTCACTGCAGAAAACAAAGCTTGTCGTCAAATTTTTCGTTTCTTCAGTAGGAACAAGCAAATAAATTATCCTTCGAGAGATCTACAAAAAAAAAACAACCCCTGCTTCAAAAGTCTAGGCCCGTCCTAACAGTTTCACTCTCAGATTTCTCGTACCTCCCGTGGTAACTAGCGAAGAAATATCCCTTCGAGACATTTATCAAACAGGAAAATTACTCGCAATTCTTGCTTTAAAAGACGAGGCTTATCCTATCAGTTACGCTCTCAGATTTCTCATTCCGTCCGTGGTAACTCGTGGAGAAATCTCCCTTCAAGACACCTACCGAATAAAGAATTACGCATAACCTACGCTCCAAAACGAACGAGAAACCGGGGAGCCGAGTTCGAATTCCAGCTGAATCCATTGTATTCACTTACGCGCAAATACCCTTGGGAAAAGGTATTAATCCGTCTCTTCCTTCCAGTTATGGGTTAAATAGCAGGACAGATTGGGTTCTATAGCTTTGGTCGGCTACCAGTCTACCGCAGAAATCAATGGCAACCTACTGCGGGATAATCTTCTGCCCAGTCAGTCATGTCTCTTTCGAGACATGATCGCCCAAGCGTGTATCACGTATGGCACCTAAACTGACTGACGCTCCAAAAGACGACGCATATCCTAGCAGTTAAAATGTCTTGTTCTTTCCGTTGTAACTCGCGGAAAAATATTATTTCGAGACACCTACTAATGAAAAAATTACACAACTCTTGCTTCAAATGACGAGGTCTGTCGTAGCAGTTTTATTCTCAGATTTTTCATTCCCTCCATGGTAAATAACAGAGAAAACTTTCTTCAAGACATCTACCAAAGAGAAAATTACACACAACCCTTGCTTCAAAAGAGGAGGCTTGTCCTAGCAGTTACACTCTCAGATCTGATCTGACAAAATACGTAAGTCTCAACTTCCCTTTCTCCAACATTCGTGATATTCATAGCAATTTCTGCAGAGGATTGTTTGATTTGGGATCTTCTCCAGACATTCTGTGAAACTCATTCAGACCACTCAGATTCTACCACTAAAGTCTCTGTCCTTGGCTATTTTCTTCTATATCAAAATAATTCTAGTGACAACAGGCAGACCCTTAGTGTATATGTTGGATAAAATCTGCCGGTAACAAAGGAATTGTCTCTTGAGTCACCGTATTGTTCTTATACGTGCTTTTGACTTTTACTAATTAACTTGGTTACTTATGTTTCTTACATTATCGTTCTCCTTTTTCTCACGTTTGTATGCTGACCAAAGATATGTATATAACGAGAAATTAGTTGGTTGACAAAAAGACATGCAAGTGTACAAAAATATAGAAGATAGAAAATGTAACTGGTATTGAAATACGAAAAACGCCTGAAATGTTTATAGGTTGATCGGGATTAAAATGAAAGTAGACACACATGTTGGTAGACTAAAAACGTGCAAGTGTACAAGAAAATAAAAGATTGAAAATAAAGCATTTTATGAAATACGAAGCAAAGCTCAAAAATTCGTGAGCTGATGCAGATAAAAATGAAAGTAGACACAATAGTTGGTAGACTAAAAACATGCAAAAACAGAACACAGAAAATGTAACCGTTGCTGAAATACAAAGGAGGTTGTAAAAACGAAGGAGAGCTATAAAGTTCACATGTTGATCAAGATTAAAATGAAAGTCGACACACTAGTTGGTAGAATATATAACGTGCAATTTTACAAGAATAGAAAATCTGTCTTTGCAAAATGATTGTCTGCAGAAAATATAGTATATTTCTGTGAGCCATCGAAATATGATTGACGTCAGAGGCAATGACTGACAAAAGTGTGATTACCTCAAAATTAGCCGGCTTCAAAGGGAAAATATAAACAGTGACAAACAAAAATGTGTTGACATTAAAGGTAGCCTGCTTTAAAGGCAATAAAAAGCAAAAATGATTATTAGATATTACTAGCCATAGCTGACGCAATTAGGCAGAATTCGAGGACATTTCAACTTACGTAAGTGTTGTGGGACGTTACCCACTTAACTATGGATTTTTATACTAGTATAAACTCGGTTAGTTATATTTCTTACATTATCGTTCTCCTTTTTCTCACGTTCGTATGCCGACCAAAGATATGTATGTTACGAGAAATTAGTTGGTTAACAAAAAGACATGCAAGTGTACAAAAATATAGAAGATAGAAAATGTAACTGGTATTGAAATACGAAAAACGGCTGAAATGTTTATAAGTTGATCGGGATTAAAATGAAAGTAGACACACATGTTGGTATACTAAAAAACATGCAAAAACAGAACACACAGAAAATGTAACTGTTACTGAAATATGAAGGAGGGCTAAAAACATCATGGGTTAATTAAAATAAAAATACAACTAGACGCATCACATTGTAGACTAAAAAGACGTTCGAGTGTAAAGAAATATAACAAACAGAAAATATAACTATTATTGAAATACAAAAAAGGAGTAAAAAGTTAACTGCTTGATAGAAATTAAAATAAAAGTAAAAACACAAGTTAGTAGAATAAATTGCGCGCAAGTTTACAAGGATATAATAGTGAGAAAATACAACTGTTACTGAAATACGAAAAATGGTTGAAAAGATCATAGGTGAATCAGAAAAAAAGAAGCAGATACACATGTTGGTAAAATAAAATACATCCAAGACTACAAACAAAGAACGGTTTACAAGAATTAATTTTTTTTAAATACAAAGAAAGTCTCAAACGTATAAAGATTGATCAAGTAAAAATGAATGTAGACACAAGACATGGTAGACTAAGAACCATGTAAGTGCACAAGAATAGAACAGATTGAAAATGTAGCTCTTATTGAAATAGGAAGTAGGGCTGAAGAGTTCAAAGGTTAATCAAGATTAAAGTGAAAGCAGTCACACAAACTGGTAGACGAAAAGACATGCAAATGCACAGGAATAGAACAGATTAAAAATGTAGATCTTATTTAAATACAAGTAGGGCAAAAAAAGTTCATAGGTTAGTCAAGATTAAATGAAAGCAATCACACAAGTTGGTAGACTAAAAAACATGCAATTGCATAAAAATAGAACAGATTGAAAATGAAGATCTTATTGAAACGAAATGAGGCTAAAATGTTCATAGATTAATCAAGATTAAAGTGAAAGCAATCACACAAATTGGCAGACTAAAGGACATGCAAGTGCACAAGAATAGAACAGATTGAAAATTTAGGCCTTATTGAAATTCAAAGTAGGCCTGAAAAGTTCATAGGTTAATCAAGATTAAAATGAAAGTAATCACACAAGTTGGTAGACTAAAGGACATGCAAGTGCACAAGAATAGAATAGATTGAAAATGTAGATCTTATTAAATTTAAACTAGGGCTGAAAGATTCTTAGGCTAATAAAACATAAAATGAAAACAGTAACACATGTTGGAAGACTGAAAGAAATGCAAAGGCACAAGAAAATAACATATTCAAAATGTAGCTCTTATTGAAATACAAAATAGAGCTGAAAATTTTATAGGTTAATCAAGATGAAAATAAAAGCAATCACACAATTTGCTACACTAAAACACGCCAGTACACCAGAATAGAATAGATTGAAAACTGAGATTTTATTGTAACGTAGTAAGGCTGAAATGTTCATAGGTTATTCAAGATTAAATTGAAATCAATCACACGAGTTCGTAGTGCACAGGAATAAAACAGATTAAAGATGTAGTTCTTATTGAAACGAAGTAAGACTAAAAAGTTCATCGATTCATCAAGATTAAAATGAAAGCAAGCACACAAGTTGGTAGACTAAAAGACATGCAAGTGCACAAGAATAGTACAGATAGAATATGTAGTTCTTATTGAAACAAAGTAGGGCTGAAAAGTTCATAGCTTCATCAAAATTAAAATGAAACCAATCATACAAGTTGGTAGACTAAAAGACATGCAGGTACACAAGAATAAAACAGATTGAAAATATAGTTCTTATTGAAATACAAAGTGGACCTGAAAAGTACATCGGTTAATCAAGACTAAAATGAAAGCAAGCACACAAGTTGGTAGACTAAAGACATGCAAGTGCTCAAGAATAGAAAAAATTGAAAATGTAGTTCTGATTGAAACAAAATAGAGCTGAAATGTTCATAGATTCATCAAGATTAAAATGAAACCAATCACACAAGTTGATAGACTAAAAGTCATGCAAGAGCACAAGAATAAAACAGATTAAAAATGTAGTTCTTATTTATATACAAATAGGGCTGAAATGTTCATAAGTTAATCATGAGTAAAATGAAAGCAATCACACAAGTTTGTAGACTAAAAGTCATGCAAGTGCACAATAATAGTACAGATTGAAAATGGAGTTTTGATTGAAAAAAAGTAGGACTGAAAAGTTCATAATTTAATCAAGATTAAATTGAAACCAATCACACAAATTGGTAGTCTAAAAGACATGCAAATGGGATAGAACAGAACAGATTGAAAATGTAGCTCTCATTGAAATTCAAAGTTCATTGAATGTTCATTGTTTCGTAAAGATTAAAATGAAAGCAGTCACACATGTTGGTAAACTAAAAGACATGCAAATGCACAAGAA
This sequence comes from Ascarosepion bandense, assembly GCA_037127315.1. Taxonomy (NCBI): domain Eukaryota; kingdom Metazoa; phylum Mollusca; class Cephalopoda; order Sepiida; family Sepiidae; genus Ascarosepion; species Ascarosepion bandense. The sequence continues at coordinate 2,726,769 of JBBBDQ010000906.1, read as the reverse complement.
GAGAACTGTGTGAAAATGAAGCTCTTATTGAAATTCCAATTCGGGCTGAAAGATTTTTAGCTTAATCAAGATTAAAATGAAAGGAATCACACAATTTGGTAGACTAAAAGACATGCAAGTATACAAGAAGGGAACAGATTGAAAATGTAGCTCTTATTGAAACGAAGTAATGCGGAACAGTGCATAGGTTAATCAAGATTAAATTGAAAGCAATCACACAAATTGGTAGACTAAAAGACATGCAAGTATACAAGAAGGGAACAGATTGAAAATGTAGCTCTTATTGAAACGAAGTAGTGCGGAACAGTGCATAGGTTAATCAAGATTAAATTGAAAGCAATCACACAAATTGGTAGACTAAAAGACATGCAAGTATACAAGAAGGGAACAGATTGAAAATGTAGCTCTTATTGAAACGAAGTAGTGCGGAACAGTGCATAGGTTAATCAAGATTAAATTGAAAGCAATCACACAAATTGAAAATAGATAGAAAATATAAACGTCATTAAAATGCAAATAAGAGCTGACAAGTACAAAGGTTGATCAAGATAAAAATAAAAGACATGCAAGTGTTCAATAATATAACAGATAGAAAATGTCACTATTTTTGAAATACTAAGGAGGTTGGTAGAAACGAAAGAAAGATGTAAAGTTCACATGTTGATCAAGATTAAAATGAAAGTCGACACACTAGTTGATAGAATATATAACGTGCAATTTTACAAGAATAGAAACTTTAACTCTCTTTGCAAAATGATTGTCTGCAGAAAATATAGTATATTTCTGTGAGCCATCGAAATATGATTGACGTCAGAGGCAATGACTGACAAAAGTGTGGTTACCTCAAAATTAGCCGGCTTCAAAGGGAAAATATAAACAGTGACAAACAAAAATGTATTGACATCAAAAGTAGTCTGCTTTAAAGAAAATAAACGTCCAAAATGATTAATAGATGTTCCTAGCCATAGGTGACGCAATTAAGCAGAATTCGATAAAATTTCAACTTACATAAGATCGGGGTATTTTTCGGGCCAGAGGGCATAACTCCGAAAATACTCAGAGAGAGTGCTGGGAAGAAAGATCAAGAGGACTTTTGACAACTTACTTGCATGTGCAGGATTCCCTCTGACTACCACACCGCATAACCGTTTCTGAGAAAGAATAAAAATATAAGTTTATATTGTATATGTATGTGTTTGTGTTTATTGTTATTCGACAAGACGATGACCACCGTTGTTATCCAGAAGAGGCATTATACTTCAAAAATATCTTATTCAAACCCAGCTATAATCGTAAGTGGATACACCAATTAGTAGAGTAAAAATAATGCAATTGTATTATAATAGAACAGCTGGAAAATGTAGCTATCATTGAAATATGATGATGTTGTAGAGTGGCTGACACCCCTGCAGCGCTCTCAATTATGAAATGGCCCATGGTCTCAAATGGTCTATTTAATTAAAGAATAGCAGTATTCGAGGTGTAATATTAGAATGCTATTTGAGTAATATTCGGACTGATTATTTCGGCGACTATTGCGATGAAAAAGCCACTCCTCTCTGTGTTGTAACTTCTTTTTTGTCTGTCATTGTAGTTATTATACTGTTCTATGTATATCCTTTTAGCACCGGATATTGTACTGAATAATACTGCAGCTCACTTCTCTGTGTATCGTATCCACCTCGACGATACAACAGATAGTTGAAACGATTAGAGTTTCTCAGGATATATGAGTAGACACATCCATTGGTAGACTAAAAGTCATAGACAGAATACAATAGTTGGAAAATATAACTGTCTTTAAAATACAAGGATCGCTTGAAAGGTTGTAGGCTGATCAGTATATAACTGTAAGTAGCCACAACATTTGTTAAACTAAATCCATACATGTTTTCCAGAATACAACTGTTGGAAAATGTAATATTCACTAAAATACAAGGATTGGCTGAATGGTCCATAGGCTGCTCAAGATATAAATGTAAATAGACACACCATTTGGTTTACTGAAAGACATGCAATTGTACCAGAATACAACTGATGGAAAATTTAAATGTCTTTGAAATACTATGGTCGACAGAAAAGTGCGTTGGACGAGCAAGATCGACACACCAGTTGACTAAAATCTTGCACATGTACAAAAATACAACAGCTGCTGGAAAATGTAACTTTTATCATAATGCAAGTGTCAAGTGAAAATTTCTTAGTTTGACAACGAAACAAATGTTAGTAGACACATCTGTTAGTAGATTAAAAACATAGATGTGTACCGGAACATAACAGCTGAAAAAGGTAAATATCACTGAAATACAAAGGTTAGTTGAAAAGTTCATAGGCTGAGCAAGATATAAATGTGAGTATACACACGACTTGATAGACTAAAATCATACATTAGTACCAAAATACAACAGCTTGAAAATGTAAGTGTCATTGCAACACGGGGTACATCAGAAAAGTTCGTAAGCTTACCAAGGTAAATGTAAATAGACACACCAGTTGTTATACTAAAAGACATGCAATTGTATCAGAATACAACAGCTGGAAAATGTAAGTGTCATTGCAACACGGGGTACATCAGAAAAGTTCGTAAGCTTACCAAGGTAAATGTAAATAGACACACCAGTTGTTATACTAAAAGACATGCAATTGTATCAGAATACAACAGCTGGAAAATGTAAGTGTCATTGCAACACGGGGTACATCAGAAAAGTTCGTAAGCTTACCAAGGTAAATGTAAATAGACACACCAGTTGTTATACTAAAAGACATGCAATTGTATCAGAATACAACAGCTGGAAAATGTAAGTGTCATTGCAACACGGGGTACATCAGAAAAGTTCGTAAGCTTACCAAGGTAAATGTAAATAGACACACCAGTTGTTATACTAAAAGACATGCAATTGTATCAGAATACAACAGCTGGAAAATGTAAATGTCTTTGAAATACGATGATCGACGAAAATGTTCGTGGGCCGACCAAGCTATACACACCAGTTGGTTGACTAAAATCTTGCACGTGAACAAGAATATAGCAGCTTGAAAATTAACTGTCGTTGTAATGCGGGTGTCGGCTGAAGATTTCGTAGGTTGTTCAAGACATAATTATAAGTTGACACTGCATTTGAAAGACTGAAATTATCCAAGTGTACCAGAATATAACAGACAAAAAAATAATTGTCACTGAAATACAAGGGTCGTCTGAAAAGTTCATAGGCTTGATTAAGATATTAACATAAGTAAGTAGGCACACACTAAAAGACATGCAATTATACCAGAATACAACATCAGAAAAATATAACTGCCATGGAAATGTGAGGGTTGACTGGAAAGTTCGTAGGCAGACCATGGTATAAATGTAAATAGACTCACTAGTTGGTCGATTGAAACATACGAGTGCATAAGAATACAACTAGTGGAAAATGTAACTGCAATTGAAATACAAGAGACGGCTGAAAAGTTCATTGTCTGATCAAGATATATATATATGTACACACAACATTTTTTAATCGTATCACACCGAGCAAGGTGGTAATGACACTGATGTGCAGGCGGCAACATAAGAGTAAAAAGATTATGTAGAAGAGAGTGAAGAGGAAGACGAACCAGTGGGAAAGGATGTGAATACAGGTGTGATGACAGTTGCAAAGGTGGAGAGAAAGAAAAGGATATACGGGGTGGTGAAAGAACTAGAGTCAAGTGGTTAATAGATGCGTATTGACATTGCATTTAAATTCATGGAGGTTGTAGCCGTCAGGAAAGCAAGAATATGGAAGCGAGTTCCACAGGCGGGAAGTGCGAGAGAAAAAGCTGCAGGAGTAGAATTGTCGTCTGCATTTGGTTAATCTAACTGTGAATAGGTGGGACCCAGTTGCCAATCTGGTTGCACAAGTAAACACCTGTTGCAGAGGCACCAGTGACTTAAGTTCGTTGGAGCAGAAGCCATGAAAGTATTTACAGAACAAAGAGAGGCCACATCTCGTCGGTGGGGAAGTGGCTATAGTCGAGCCGCCAAGTCGGTACCTATCACATTACTAATCACATTACTAAAATAATATGTTAAAAGATTAATATTAATAAAAAATTTAGATTTTCTAACTATTACGTTTATGTTACTGATTACTTAATGAAGGAAATCATCCCTCTAAGGAACTTAAAATATACAAATCCCAATGCAGAACAAAAAAGAGAGATTACTATATTCAAACAGGAGATTTTATTTAAGATTCTCTTGAAAAATAGACTTAGGGTTTTGATAATATTCTGCTAATCGACTTCAATGATTTTAATAAATAAACGTAAGGTTAGAAAATATTGGGCAAATAAAATTAAATGACAGAAAGAATCCTTTGGTAAATAAATATAGAGGATTGATAATATTGTGCAAATCGACTTAAATAAAGCAAAAAATGCTTTGATAAATAAACTTTGTGGTTTGACGATATTGTGTAAATATCATCAATTTTTACTTTACTATTCGGGGCAGATTTTCAGTAAAAGAATCGTTTGATAAATACAAATAAGAATTCGATAATACTGTGCCAACCGATTTTTTATGAAAAAAATATCTTTAATAAATAAATTTTAAAGGATCGTTAATATTGTGCAAATAGATTTAAATGAAAGAAAGAATCTTTTGATAAATAAGCGTAAAATTCATAATGTTTTTTAAAACGAATTAAACAAAAGAACAGATCCATTGATAAATAAAAGGGTTGGAAAATATTGTGCAAATCGACTTAAATGAAAAATAGAATCCATAGTTAAGTAAAATAAAGGTTGGATGATGTTATGCAAATCGATTTAAATAAAAGAAATAATCTTTAATAAATAAAAAGTTTGATAATATTGTGCTAATCGACATAAATTAAAAAAGTATCGTGCAAAAATAATGTTAACTCTTTGACAATAGGTACCCCTACACATTTTCGATATCTAAATTTAAATTGAATTTTTAAAAACAAAAAGTTTTCTTGAAACATTTATTTTAGTTTAATTGAAAGCTAAATGATTAAATTTACTATTTTCAGTGAGCAAAATATTCTGGCGTATTTGAAACAGAAATTACATTGCTTGGAATTTAAAATTTAGAGATTTTTTTTAATTTTTCAGCTATTCATGAGTGATTTATGATCCGTAAACAAAAGTTAATTTTCAGTTTTAAAATTCTTGCAAAAATAAAATACATATCTGTGACACATTATTTTTTAAAAATTAGCAAATTTAATTAATCCGAATTACACAAGTATTACTTATTTATATTATGAAATTTAGAATAAAACTATTTTTAAACACAGAGTTGAGCTTTCTAACCTATCCACCGTAATTGAAATATATTGACAGATCGAAATAAGATAAGTGTATGGCAGTCAAAAGTGCCATAATTGTACAAATGTTTTTTTTTCCGGTAAAGGAGAATAACCCTGAAACAAATGACCTTTTAATTTACACATAGAAACTACCATACAAAATCTTCAAATGAACACACACAAGAAAAATTGAAAATTATTTTAAAATAAGATGGCTAAATGATTTGTATTAAACTTTTCAATTTTTGATTAGTAAATTGAGTTTTCATTATGTAACCTGCCTACAAGAATTAGAAATATTTTTAAATGTTTTTGAAAGTTTATAAATTGTTATAATTATAAAAAAACAAAAATGAAAACTTTCTTTTGAAATTTCATTATTAATCAGTTTTTTTCTTCAGACTATATAGTGTCTGATATTTATATTATTTATTAAAGTAATCAAAAGCTTATCTAATTAAATAATGTTAAAGTTTTACTGCATTTTTTTACTTTGCTATTTGGGGCAGATTTTCGGTAAAAGATCCTGGAGAGTGGTCATCAGATCGTAGAAACCCGGAAGCTACCCGTTGGTCCACCTGCGTGTTCGTCGGGTGAGAATCGGATTAACAGAAAAATAAATATAAACAAGTCGATGCGATTTTGGAAGGACAAAAATGTTTTTATATATAAAAAACAAACACACACACACACAATTCTTGTGGCACAAAGTTGAATGGCTCTTTTATAAGAACAATAACCAAATAAAACAAATCAGTAAGTTAAGTGCCTTACGTGAAACACGCTTGGGCGATCATGTCTCGAAGGAGACATGACTGACTGGGCAGAAGATTATCCCGCAGTAGGTTGCTATTGCTTTCTGCGGTAGACTGGTTGCCAGCCAAGGCTATAGAACCCAATCTGTCCTGTTATTTGTGTCATAGCTAGAGTGGGGAAGAGATGTATTATATCATTAAGTAGTATTTAGTGGGGGATCATTTTATTACTTTATAACAATATAAAAATGATCCCCCACATCATGCCCAGTAGAAGCCTTAATCATGTTTTCGACTATTATATTCAGTCGGTCAGTTAAGTGCCATACGTGAAATACGCTTGGGCGATCATGTCTCGAAGGAGACATGACTGACTGGGCAGAAGATTATCCCGCAGTAGGTTGCTATTGCTTTCTGCGGTAGACTGGTTGCCAGCCAAGGCTATAGAACGCAATCTGTCCTGTTATTTAACCCATAACTAGAAGGAAGAAACGGATTAATACCTTTCCCAAGGGTATTTGCGCGTTAGTGAATGCAATGAATTCAGCTGCAATTCGAACTCAGCTCCCCGATTTCTCGTTCCGAGCTGATATCCAATGGCACCACAACGTACATCCACACAAATACACAAAACACAAATACTTCGAATAATTTCGGTAAAGAAGAGATGTGTCTCTCGTTTAACCCTTTTTGATTTGTTCTTAGCGCAACTATTACAACCTTCGAGGTTCCCGTTCTCTGTAGTAGTAACGATAGTAGGAGTAGCAGTATTTAGATGTTAGTGGAGGTATTTCGCTTGTTTGCTCTCAGTATCAGCAACACACACAGTGGACGATTCCTTTTAATCTCTGATGTCTCTCAACTCAGTTGGACTGCATTTAAAGACGGTCGAACCCCCACTCTTCTCTCCTACTCTCTTCTCGTCTCGCCTCGTCACGTCTCGTCTCACCGACTCTTTTCATCGACTCCTGTCGTCTAATCGGCTCGTCTCATCGATTCTTCTTGTCGACTCTTCTTTTCAACTCGTCTCATCTCATCGGATGTGCGTTGTGGTGCAATGGATATCGGACATCTGGGAGCAGAGTTCAAACTCCAATTGAATTCGTTGCATTTCACTTACGTGTAAATACCCTTGGGAAAGGTATTAATCCGTCTATTCCTTCCAGTTATGGGTTAAACAACAGGATAAATTGGGTTTTATAGCCTTGGCTGGCAACCAGTCTACCGCAGAAAGCAGTGGCAACCTACAGCGGGATAATCTTCTGCCCAGTCAGTCATATCTCTTTCGAGACATGATCGCCCAAGCGTGTATCACGCATGGCATTTCTTTCTTCTCGTCTCATCGAGTCTTCTCCGTCTCATCACATCGACTCATCATGGCGCTTCTCTCATTACTCTTCCTCGACTCGTCTTTTTCGACTCTTCCTTCAACTCTCAGTCAACTCATCATCATCATCATTTCTCTCTCTCTCTCTCTCTCTCTCTCTCTCTCTCTCTCTCTCTCTCTGCTCGCGCAAAACACGCGCGTAAATAGAAGCGGGTGATCGAGTATAAAATCCGATTATTGACTTCTCTCCCCCTCCCCTAGCTTAACCACACCAACCCCCTCCATGACATACTTTTAAAGTACAATTTCAACTCTCCCGGGAAAAAACAAGTTCCTCTTTATCTTTCTTTTTCTTTTTTTTTCTTTTTTTTTTTTATTTTTCAAACTCGCATTGTGTTGGCATTTTCTATTAATTATTCTGACTTAGCACAGATTCCCGGGGTACAAACCTCACCAGAGATTATTTTCTCATCTATAAACAAAATTTTATATTACTGTAATTCTTAATATCTCAAGGGTGACAATTTCAATCTGCCACAAAGAAACATTCCTTTAATAAATACATGTAAAGGTATGATAATATTGAGCAAATCGACTTTAATGAAATTAAGAATCCTTTAATTAATAAACTTACGTGTTTGTTAATACTGTACAAATAAACTTATGAGCAGATTGAACATCAATATTCTGGGAATATGCGAAACTAGATGGACTAACAATGGAGATTTCAGCAGCGAGAACCACAGGGGCAAAAATAACGAAAAAGGTGTCGGCTTAATACTGGACGAAGAAATGAAGAAATGCGTTCTGGGATACTGCCAGCTTTCCGAGATGTCCTTTTGGACAAACTGAAAGGGAAACCCTTTAATATATCTATTATAGCAGTTTATGCACCAACAAAGCACTGAGGAAGAAATACAATATTTCTACTCAATACTGGACAATGCCAAGGCTCAGTGTAAAACCCAAGAATAGAATCATAATGAGATATTTGAATGCCAAGGTAGGTAAAAAGAGGGAAAGGGACACGACTGGCAATTTTGGATTAGGAATCCGAAACGAACGAGGAAAAAAATAGTCCAATGGTGCAAAGCAAATGACCAGGTAATAACTAACACCTGGTTTCAAGAACACCCACGACGTCTATGGATATGGAGAAGCCCAGGAGGCAACACAAAAAAACAAATCGACTATGTAACCATAAACAGGAAATTCAGAAATTCACTGGTTCAATGTAAAATCTATCCAGGTGCCGACTGTAGAAGAGACCACCCCCCAGTCATCTGCAAACTAAGGGTGAAACTCCGGAGACTGAAGACGCCTAGTGTAGTACCAAGACTGCAATATAACACGGTTGTGAATTACCTCAACTTGCAGAATTTGTAAGCAGTGAAGAGAAGAGAATCACTTTCACCACAAAATTTTATTTACCATTTATTTATTTTTCCCTTAATAAAACTATATAGGCTCGCCTATACTCCGGTTTACACTCCTCTACAGACTTTTAACCAGGAGAAGAGATTTATTCCTTGTTTTCTTCTAAGAATTTGGTTTTCGATTCCTTCTAAAGTCTTTTCATTCGCTTTCACTCATAATAGACTCTTGCGTCTTAGTAGTATTACCGCCTTGTTTGAGGTGATTTGATTAAAAAAATAATTTGAAGTTTCATATATAAAAGTACTAGCAGTATAGCCCGGCGTTGCTCGGGTGTAATGAAAGCTTTAAAACTAATCCGTGGTCCTGGAGCTCAGACTCAGCCTAAAGAATATTTGTGTGAAGTTTGGTGAGAATCAGATAAAAATTGTGGATTTGTATAAAGGACATACAGGCAGATAAACAGACACATACACAAACATCTTGCCTTTTATATGTATATATTATCGATTTTCTGCACTATTGTAAGAACTGCAACCTTGAAACTTCTGAATATTGTTTCTTATGTCTTTGTCTATGAGTGTATCAAATTTGATTAAAATCAGACCACTCCTTCTATAACCCGATTTTTTCGATTATCGATTTTTTATATTATCGGGGGTACCTCGACACAAAACCTAGCTAAGAACACTCGCAGACGCTTATAGTACAACTGTGTAAATTTTCAAGAAAATCGGTTCAGCCGTTTCGAAGTCTGTAGGTAACGGGGACACACACACGCAGATACACACACACACACACACGCACACACAAAGTTCCATTTATAAATAATATGGATATGTAAGAGTGGCTCAGGAGAGAAAGCAATGTCTTGCGTGACACAGGGAAGTGACTCTTTTAGCAGAGGTTGCCATATTAAAAGACAGACATCACATTACAATCCAGTACTTTCTTCTTTGTTTCCAGCGAATTTTTTTGTCTCTTAATACTCTACTCCGTTTTTGGAATGCATCCTTGGCCATGCCAATTCGTCTTGGGATCTCAGTGTCGCACTTTTCGTCTTAGAATACTTCCCAGGTATTAAAAATTTCTGTACCTGCTTAAATTTCTGTACCCTAGCCTGTAGTTGGGATCCTAACATGACAATAAAATTCTTCAATATTCGTAAACAAATGTACAGTATTAAACAAGATCTTACAATAGTGCAGAAAATCGATAATATATATATATATATATATATATATATATATATATATATATAAGGCAACATGTTTGTGTGTGTGTCTGTTTATCTGTCTGTATGTCTGTATTTTTTCAGCCCTTTTATTTTAGTTTTTGCTTTGGATTTGGCTCTAAGTAGGTATAATTGTAGTTCTTAGTCTCAGCCATGATACCATTTACTCAGAGTAGTTATTTAGCCTTCAAAATTCAGTTTACGACGAAAAAAACTGATTTGATATCGATACCAGGAAATCAAAATTTGACTTACATCCATTCATTTTTCTTTCAGTCTAGGGTTTCGCTTTAACTGGAAACAACTATTGCTTTTTAGTCTTTCGTGCCAACGTCCAAAGAGTCTGCGCTCCAGGACCATGGATTAGTTTTAAAGCTTTCATTACACCCGGGCAACGCCGGGCTATACTGCTAGTCTTACATATTTATATCTTTACCATACTTAAAATATTGCTGCCACATGTGGTCCGGTGCCTCTAAAATTTACATTTGAGAAAACCCAAATAAGATTCAGCAATATTATTAGTCCTGATCTAGTGGCTCGTCTTCGGGTCCTTACCCACCGCCGTAGGGTTGCCTCCCTGTTCCTTTTCTATAAGCATTTTATGCTAATTGTTCGGATGAGTTCTTCGCTAAGGTATCTAGTCTTTATGGATTTAAGCGCAGTACTTGACTGGATTTGAGATCTTATTAATTTACAGTTGAGCTGGCTAGGGGTAACCGTAAATTCTAAGCTAACAGTTTATTTTGTCGCACTTCTAGCTTTTGGCTCTACGCTTTACAACCGAAAATTTGAATGCAATGCCAATCGCTATATACTGTCCTCCTGATAACTCTTTACTCTTCCTGATTAGTATTAATGTTTCAGTTCCTAATTCTTCCACATCATTTATATATATATATATATATACGTGTGTGGATGTGTGTGTGTGCGCGTGCGTAGTGAGCAAGAAAGTTACTTGTTTGGATTAGGTGGTAATAGAAGACAATATGGCGTCATATAGGATGTAGTTCCGAGCTAATAATTAATATGGTGCTGGTATATTGAGGAAACCAGAATTCAATATGTTTGCGTTTGCTTGCAATATAAACTATATATGATGGTGTCATATATAATGTAGCTCAGATCTAATAACTAACATAGTTTAAGGATACTTACGGATCCAGATGTGGCATACTAAGTGGCAATTGAAGCCAAATATTATGGTATTATGTAGAGAATGTAGTTCAGAGTTAATAATTAATACAGTTCAAGTATCAGTCAGTTAAGTGCCATACATGATACACGCTTGGGCGATCATGTCTCGAAAGAGACATGACTGACTGGGCAGAAGATTATCCTGCAGTAGGTTGTCATTGCTTTCTGCGGTAGACTGGTTGCCGACCAAGGCTGTAGAACCCAATCTGTCCTGCTATTTAACCCATAACTGGAAGGAAGAGACGGATTAATACCTTTCCCAAGAGTATTTAGCGTAAGTGAATACAATGGATTCAACTGGAATTCGAACTCGGCTACACGGTTTCTCGTTCCGAGCCGATATCCACTGTACCACAACGCACATTGATAAGTTCAATGATACTTAACCAGAATGCTGCATTTTTTGTGTTAGGTGGCAACTGAAGCCAAATATGATGGTGAGACAGAGAAGGTAGTTCAATTCTTGCTAATAGTATGAGGGTGCTTAGGTATCCACAATATTACATCTTTTTGTTAACTGACAATAGACCAATACAAGCTGAATAGTTTCGCTTCATATAGCATATCATTCAAAGCTAGTTATTAATATGTTTTAAAGAACTTAGGGGACCAGCATGCTACATTTTTTGTTTGGTCGTAATAGAAATATTTGATTTCGTATAGGATGTACTTCAGTGCTAATGATTAATATACTTCAACGATGCTTAAATGACCAAAATGCTTCATCTTTGTGTTGGTAAGAGATGTCAAATATTGTCTATACACTTCAGGTCTTGGGTATGACGGTAAACCGCATCCGGCAGCAAGGCCTCTGATTGGGACGTTGTGAGGAGCATGGAACCACCTTTTAATTGCCGTTGTTTCCAGATCCACCCCGATCCAGATTGGTAGCACCTGTTAGGGTCCCAGCTATGAGCAAATTGTTAACCCCCAAACTGGGGTCAAAACACTCTCAAAGTATAAAAATACCCTTTTATAGAAATATATACATAAAAATAGACTTTTATAGAAAAATAATACGTTTTTGAAGGAAAAATATTACCAACAAAACATTTTTGAAGAAAAATTATTACCATAACACATTTTTGAAGGAAAAAACGTTTTTCTCAGTAAAACATTTTTAATACAAAACTAGAAGACATTTTCAGTTTTCTAAAATAAAAAGGAATAAAAACAAAAAATTTTCACTAAAATCTGACTAAATCAACCTTCTCACTATAACTGAACATTTAAAAAAATACCTTAAAATCCCACAGTAACCTACAGACGCTAATATGCCGTTAAACAAAACTCAATCATACTAAGTTATACGCTTTCTCGTTCGCTCTACTTTGTTATGAACATACGATTCTTCTATAGTGGGTATCTTATCTTATTCTTTTTCTAGTTGTAATAGGATTCCGTTTGTAGTGAAGGGTAATTGTATACCGTAGCAAGTTAATGGAATTTGGCCTTGTGGGAAGATAGCCCACTATAATTCATAAAATGATTATAAAATCAAGAAAGGCAATTTGAGTATAAGATAACATTTACATATATACCCATATCAATTAATGTTTTTACAATTAAAATAATACTTGAAATAAAAGTCCAACTGAGGTTGGAATGTTCATGGAAAATGTAATGCTGAAAAGATAAAAGGCTGAGGAGTGTGGAAGCGTCTTGTAGGTAAGGGGGTGTTCATTTTGAAGTTGCCGCTTCTAAGGTCAGTAAGTACTTTTGAGGAATGTCTTTGAAGATGTCAGTAATTACTTATAAGACAAGGAGAAGGAAAGAGGTAAGCATAGTAGCCGCTCGACTTAGGTCAAGGGAGAAACTAATCAGCTCGTCCGTCTCCGCCGGTCTGTCTAACGATGCTTTGTCTCCGCTTTTTATATATGCCTTTTGGATCAAACAGCTTGTTTTGGATTTTCATACTTGAATTTGATTCTGGGCTTCCCATTGGCTAGTAAATAAAATTCGCGTAGGCTCGCGAAATGGAAATTTGATATTTGATTAATTTTTATTTTTCAACCGGAACAACTGCGCGAATCCACCTGCGTGGAGATTATTTTTATTTTTTCGCTTTCTGGTTGCTATAGAGCAAACATCCGGTCAGCTCGCTTTTGCTCGATCGGTATCACCACACTTCCTTTTATTTTTCGAAAATGTGTCATTTTATTTTTGCTTGAGAAGAGAATCGCAGTTGGATGTGCAGACACTTATATTTACCGTTAAATTGTGAGGCACTCAAACATCGTAACGATTCACGTATCCAAATATTTTTAAATGCTATCAGTCAGTTAAGTGCCATACGTGATACACGCTTTGGGCAGAAGATTATTCCGCAGTAGGTTGCCATTGCTTTCTGTGGTAGACTGATTGCCAAGGCTATAGAACCCAATCTGTTTTATTATTTATCCCATAACTGGAGGGAAGAGACGGATTAATACCTTTCCTAAAGGTATTTTGCGTAAGTGAATGCAAGGAATTCAACTGGAATTCGAACTCGGCTCCCCGATTTGTCGTTACGAGCCGATATCCACTGCATCACAACATACATCAGATTTTTTTTTAATCGTGTCATCCCAAGCAAGGCATTCCACTACCACTATAGCGCAGGGGCTTACATAGAGCGATTGGGTATAGGAAATGTCAGAAGGAGGGTGATAGACGAGTTAGGATGTACATAGGGAGAGAGTTGGAGAGAGTGGGTGTGAGTTAGTGTGTTAGGAGGTGTCTATTGACCCTACATTTAAACTCCTGGAATTTGTAGCCGTAGGGGAAGCAAGCATGCGGTAGGGAATTCCACAGGCTGGAAGTGCGAGGAAAGAAGCTGTTGGAGTAGAAATTGCGGTTACATTTCATCGGTTTCACTGTAAAAGGGTGGGACCTAGTTGCCAATCTGGTATCTCGTGCATATTTTCACATCTACTTCATATACGGCACAAACCTTTCTTTTTCTTTTTCTTTTTCTTTTTTTGTGTGTTTGACAGATTTTTCTTTGCAGTCTGTAAATAATAGAGCATGTAATGACGAAAATACATCTCATAAAAAACATTTAGAATTAACAGTCCTCACACGAATCATATATTGACACGTTGATATTTCACTTCAGAATGTTCACAAATTTCAGTCATGTGTAGAACGAAATCAGGTGTTGAAAAACGCTACGAACATTTGTTCCAATCCACTAGGATAATGACTGATAGATATCCAGAATTGTATAACGATACGTTAGGTAGCAATGATCGTATTATTAATTAAAAACTGAAAATTAATATACTGTTAATGTAACTATTTTCTTTGACAATAGGCCTTTATTTAAATTATACTTTGAAATCGTTAACGTCATTGACTCAACAGTTGGTATTTTTAAAATAATATCTATTTTATCTTTATTTAAATTTTAGTATGAAATAGTTAATGTCATTGATCAAAATGTTTGTATTTTTAAATAATAACTGTTTTATTTGTCGCGAAGTTTTTATGTTTTAAAATAGTTAAGGTAATTGATCAATCTATATATTTAAATAATAACAGTTTTCTTTATCTTGAAGTTTTCATGTTTTAAAATAGTCAAGGAAATTGTTCAATCGATATTTTAAAAAAATAACTGTTTTATTTGTCGTGAAGTTTTTGTGTTTGAAAATAGTTAAGGTAATTTATCAATCTATATATTTAAATAATAACTGTTTTGTTTGTTGTGAAGTCTTTATGTTTTGAAATAGTTAAGATAATTGATCAATCGGTTTTTTAAATGATAACTTTTATTTCACGTGAAATCTTCATATAATCCTATTTTCGAATAGTTAATTGATTTAAAAATTTGTATCATTAAATAATAACTATTTTGTTTGACGTGAAATCTTTATCAAAATTATAGTTTGAAATAGTTAAGAACACCGACTTAAGTCTGTATCTTTTAAATAATATTTATTTTCTTTAGCGGGAAATCTTGATTTTTAATTATATTTTGAAATAGTTAAGGACATTGAATTAAACGGTACTATTTCTTTTAAATTACAGGTTTCTTCTTTAGCCATGACGTAAATCATCCTATAGAATATTTTGCAACTTTTAAGCTCATCGTATTACCCGCTGATATTTTTTCTGTTGTCTTAATTGCAACAGGTCTGAATAATATTCTTGAATTTATTGTGTAAATATTCTTATTTACAAACACATTTTTTATTTAATATTCTCTTCTTTTTTTTATATGTACAACTCTTGTGCATAAACATAATTGTTTGGCGTGACATTAATTTGGAATATTTATAATATCTTAAAAGCAATTTGCTTTGGAAAGATATTTTTATTTATTCATGCAATTATATAAATTTGTATTAAATGCCATACGTGATACACGCTTGGGCGATCATGTCTGACTGACTGGACAAAAGATTATCCCGCAGTAGGTTACTATTGCTTTTTGTGGTAGACTGGTTGCCAGCCAAGGCTATAGAACCGAATCTGTCGTGTTATTTAACCCATAACTGGAAGGAATAGACGGATTAATACCTTTCCCAAGGGTATTTGCGCGTAAATGAATGCAACGAATTTAACTAGAATTTGAACTCGGCTCCCCGAGTTGTTGTTGTTCCGAGCGGATATCCACTACACCACAACGCACATCCTACTCAGTCTACTATTAAGATAATACATTTTTAATCCTTCTTTATCTTCTGTACTCGATAATCCCCTGTCTTATATCTGTTATCAGATTTAAACCCGCTTTAGTCATATTGTTACCCAAATTTTTTTAAAGTACTCGTAATTACTAGTTAGCAATTCGTTTCTTTTGCTCCATTCCACTACTCTCTTGATTCTGTGAGGGCGTGTCGCACGCTTTGGAGTGGAGTTTTAGCTCAGTGGTCATCGGAAGCAGACGCCATTTTCAGAGTTAACTAACGCAGGGTTAAATAAATTCCACTTTAACTAAAAATATTCTGTCTAGTATCCTAATCTTCGTTGTTTCGATTCTACGTTTTGACCAAAGCAAATTCCAAGGTTTCTATATTGTTGGAATTTTAAAAAAAAAGTTCATTAATACTAGAAATATTCAAAATATCCGCATTTTGTCTTTTCGATCGGCGCATTTCGATCAACACGTTCTTCTGCATTATTTGTGAAGGGTCACTTAGTCAGTTAAGTGCCATACATGATACATGCTTATGTCTCGAAAGAGACATCACTAACTGGGCAGAAGATTTTCCCGCAGTAAGTTGCCATAAACTTTCTGTCGTAGACTGGTTTCCAACCAAATCTATATAATCCACTCTCTCCTGTTATTTTACCCATAGGTGGAGGACCTTTCCCAAGGGTATTTGTGCGTAAGTGAACGGTGATATCTACTGCACCACAACACATATTGTGAAGTATACAGTGCTGAATAGTTAGCTATATACCTCCGCCACCCAAGCTAACATGAAAACTTTCGTCGCCAATCCCGTCGAAATTTTGAAATTGTTCTAAACCAAATACAAAATTCATATTGAAAAGTGTTACATGCGTGAAGATCATTCTCTTTCTAATTAATCCTATGCCAGACAGGATAATAATGAAATAACAACCACAACAATAAAAAAAAAATTTAGATAAAAATAGGCATATTATATTTCCTACCAACTCCTTAATGACTACTATTCGAGAGAACAGAGCATGTGCAAGGGTCTCGTGCCACCCAGTCAACGATATGGTTCCCTGAACTTATGATACAGCCTCCACTCTACAAAATCTCAATTTTCGTAAGGCAGTATTCATATAAAATACAAATTTTATTGTATCTTATTGAACCGATTTTCTTGAAAATTTACACAATTGCACTATAAGCGGCTGCGAGTGTTCTTAGCTAGGTTTTGTGTTGAGGTACCCCCGATAAATATCGAAAATCGATAATCGAAAAAATCGGGTTATAGAAGGAGTGGTCTGATTTTAATCAAATTTGATACACTCATAGACAAAGACATATGAAACGGTATTCAGAAGTTTCAAGGTTGCAGTTCTAACAATAGTGCAGAAAATCGATAATATATATATAAAAGGCAAGATATTTATATTGTAACCTAATAAACTTACACAATTAGGTTACAATATAAATTTTGTATTTTACCTTAAGAAAATTGAAGTGTAGTAGAGCAAAGGTCACATATCAAAGCAAAGGTCACATATCAAAGCAAAGGTCACATATCATAAATAATTTTGGAGGGTTGGGGCACGACACCCTTGCACATATAATAAAATTTCGTTATAACTATATTGATCTTATTTCTTACGGCCATATCATGCTGAAACACCGATTCTAATAAAATCACCAAAGTTAAGCAATGTCGAATCTGGTCAGTGCCTAGATGTGTGAACGATTATAGATACCGGGTGCTGAATTCTCAAAAATAGTTCGCTTTGAAATATCTTTGTATGTTTCTGATAAAAAAAACAAGATCAGCGTATTGCAAATCACTGTTCATATCTCTTTATTCCCATTTCTTTATTTTTAAAATATATTTTCTTCATCTTTAAAAAAAAAAAAAGGGTATTGTCTTCAACCAGGAGGAGTTATCTGGGAAGCTTGTAACTCCTAATGCATTTCTTACCTGAAATAATAATAAAAAAACATAATATAACAATGAAATTCACACTATTTACATTACATATTTACATTATATATTGTATACATTATATATTATAGACATTATATATTGTATACATTATATATTATATATATTATATATTATATTTACATTATATATTTACATTATATATTGTATACATTATATATTATATACATTATATACTATATTTACATTATATATTTACATTATATATTGTATACATTATATATTATATACATTATATATTATATACATTATATATTATACTTACATTATATATTTACATTATATATTGTATACATTATATATTATATACATTATATATTATATACATTATATATTATATTTACATTATATATTTACATTATATATTGTATACATTATATAATATATACATTATATATTATATACATTATATAATATATTTACATTATATATTTACATTATATATCATATACATTATATATTATATACATTATATATTATATTTACATTATATATTGTATACATTATATATTATAAACATTATATATTATATACATTATATAATATATTTACATTATATATTTACATTATATATTATATACATTATATATTATATTTACATTATATATTGTATACATTATATATTATAAACATTATATATTATATACATTATATATTATATTTACATTATATATTTGCATTATATATTGTATACATTATGTATTATATACATTATATATACATTATATATTATATTTACATCATATATTTATATTATATATTATATAAATTATATATTTTATTTACATTATATATTGTCTTCATCTTTAAAAAAAGAAAGAAGGTATTGTCTTCAAGTAGGAGCAGTTACCTGGGAAGCTTGTAACTCCGAATGCATTTCTTACCTGAAATAAAAAAAAAAACATAATATAACAATGAAATTCACACTATTTTACTATTGACCTCATCTTTCTTGCCATTTGTACGACGTTTTGGCCGTTGTACGCTCCAGCCTTCTTCAGGTGCTACGAATTTCGAACCGAACCCTTTATTACAATAAATAGGGTATATCATCCCTTGCATAGAGCCTCTTTTGGTAGTCATGGGTTATCTCTCTCTAACAATGTGAATAGTGTAAGCAATACCTCATCTCAGAAAAATCGACAAACAATGAAATTCGTTTTGAATAATCATCAAGCTTTAAAAAATCCCTAAAAGATGTGTGTTGATTAATAGTAAAGCTTATTGAAATATACCCTTTCCTCTTTACTAATAAAGCGACAGTGGATCTCTCTCTCTCTCTCTCTCTCTCTCTCTCTCTCTCTCTCTCTCTCTCTCTCTCTCTCAACTCATACATCCTTTTCCTTCTTTCTATACTTTCATATTTCTGGTAACCTAGATTATAACCCGGATATAGCACATGTGGTCAACTGACGTCATGCAAAAGTCAACCAATGACTAACGCTTCTGCCAAAGTCAAACAGAAACGTGTAGGCGTTCAGTCAGTTAAGTGCCATACGTGATACACGCTTGGGCGATCATGTCTCGAAAGAGACATGACTGACTGGGCAGAAGATTATCCTGCAGTAGGTTGCCATTGTTTTCTGCGGTAGACTGGTTGCCGACCAAGCCTATAGAATCCAATCTGTCCTGCTATTTAACCCATAGCTGGAAGGAAGAGACGATTAATACCTTTCCCAAGGGTATTTGCGCATAAGTGAATACAATGGATTCAACTGGAATTCGAACTCGGCTCCTCGATCTATACCGATATCCACTGTACCACAACGCACATCCGTGTAAGCGTTAGTAAACATAAAAGGAACAGCAAACACGTTCATAGCCTCTTTTACTACACTCTTTAGTTGGTCTCAGCTCACACTCACGTGCTTGTGTGAGTTCGTATCAACTGTCAGAGATTTAACCAACACACCAACCCGTTAAAAGAAGATTTGCTTAAATAATATTCACTAAAAGAATATACATCAAACCAAGGAATTAACAGAAGAGACAATCCACACACTCAAATACCGGAACAAATTATAACATAGCACACCGCAAACAGCAAACTGTGACTACATTCCACCGAACACATGTATAAACAAAAATGCTATATTCAAATGAATATACATTTACACAGAAGAAAAACTCTTTGTAACATGAATGCCGATATATATATATTATAATAAACATTCACATATAAATAGATCTTTACTTCTACACGGACATTATAAAATAAGCATAATTTCGAAAATAGATTAAGATAACCCAGATACCAACCTATTTTGAGAATACTGTCTGGATACAAAAAGTAGTTATTTCAACTTTGACAGGGAGAAGTTCTTCAGAACTTATGAGGCCTTGAGGGTTATGTAACAACCCGTTGCTAAAGTTTATGACAACCCGTTAATGAGAACATATTTACCTCAACGTTCAATAATGGATGCACTTCAACCGGAGGTTTGGCAATGTCCTGGACCAACTCTCTGATTTTGAGCCGCTAAGTCAAAATTAGGGAGGGCCGATACTCTGGTCTTGCTCATCAAAAAATGGATCCACATTCACATTAGCTTGTAAAACTGTAGGGCACTTGTACAACGAAGATAAAACGTGCAAAAGGAAGATAATTACTACGGAAACTCATCGAACACCAATCAAAATCAACCACACTTTACAGATTTAGTGTTTAGCACTCATCACTTCTGACCGCAAAAAATTAATTTAATTCTTAATTCTTCTAAACAAAGGTTCCGTATTACTTGAAAGACCCCTTCGTGTCTCCTGTCACGAACCTTCATTAGAGTGGTTCGTTTGGGCCTTCTCGGACCATCATTCTCAGTTACCATGAAATGGAAAGATTATATTATTATAATCCACTGCTATGTATGCTGCTAGGAAAGTCGGTTCTCTATGTCGTGCTAAATATGTTTCTATCCTGATTCTACTTTACATATTTATAAATTTACCATTCGTCCACGCTTAGAATATTGCTACAACAAATGGTCTAGTGCTCCTGCTGTATATTTATAGATTCTTGATAAAGTCCAAAGATAAATCTGCAATGTTATTGGTCCTGGCCTAGCGTCTCGGTTTCAGTCATTTTCCCACCGTCGTAATGTAGCTTCCCTGTACCTTTTATATCAATAGGTTCATGGTAATTTTTCGGATGCACTCTTTGCTGTGGTACCTAGACGTTATGTGCCGATTAATAACAAGTTCTCATCAATTGACAGTTGCTTAGATGTAAGCGTAAGTTCTATGCTAACAGTTTCTTTTCTCTAACTTTCGCCTGTAGAACTTATTCCGGTTCCATGCTTTCCATTCACATTGATCTACAAAAATTCAAATGTTGCATCAATCGTTATCTCCTGTCTTCTTGATCACACTTCCATTGTTCTCGCTCCTTAATAATGTTACACTTTTTTCTCAAAAATTATATATATATATATATATATATATACTTATTTGATAGTCCGGACTGCGCTAAGGAATATGTCTTTTTCAGTGTTTTTTACAGAGCCCGTCCCGCACACCAACTATGTGTACTAGAAGCTATATATATGAAGTTACACCAACAGGATCAGTGCAAACAAAAAAGCAAATTTCATTTGTTCTCTTTGTTTAATTGAAAGGTTGTGAGTTTTTTGTTTTGTTTTTGTTTCCTTTTATACTCTTTTATCACTATATATATATATCAGTCAGTTAAGTGCCATACGTGAAACACGCTTGGGTGATCATGTCTCGAAAGAGACATGACTGACTGGGCAGACGATTATCCCGCAGTATTGCTTTCTGCGGTAGACTGGTTGCCGGCCAAAGCTATAGAACCCAATCTGTTCTGTTATTTAACCCATAACTGGGAGGAAGAGATGGATTAATACATTTCCTAAAAATATTTGCGCATAAGTGAATGCAATGAATTCAACTGGAATTCGAACTCAGCTCTCCGAGTTGTTGTTCCGAGCCGATATCCACTGCACTACATAGTGGGTTATAAAATGTGTCTACGATCGTATTACTCTTCTCGGCCATTGGCAGACTCGCCAGGGTGTTAGCTTATCCCTTGGCAAGTGGACCCCTGATGAGGTCAATGCCTAAAATAAATAAAAAATGTGATAAAGATACAAACACAAACAACTTAATACTTCACTTTTTCCTTCTTCTTTCACACTGAGTAATCTCTTGTCTCTTACTGATTTTACTTTCTTGTATGGAGCGAAATCATTAAAAAAGTGTATCGTCTTACCTGTGTAATAAGACGTAGTAGTAACAAAGAGTTTGTTTCTTTTGTTGACCACCAAATAATGCTTCACTGCTTCAATTATCACACAGGTAAGCTCACTCGTCCTCAACTGTGTGTTTAAAGAAGAACATATAAAAATTAATACA
Organism: Ascarosepion bandense; assembly: GCA_037127315.1. Lineage (NCBI taxonomy): Eukaryota > Metazoa > Mollusca > Cephalopoda > Sepiida > Sepiidae > Ascarosepion > Ascarosepion bandense. The sequence goes on along the minus strand of JBBBDQ010000906.1, from coordinate 2,704,615 downwards.
CTACCTGTTGGCTTACAGGCTCTTTCCACTTTGTTAAACAAAATAACACAAAATTATACACATGAACTTATTTACTTAACAATTTTTTCTTTTTTCAGTCTTCTCATTTTCATTCTCTTTCACTTTTTGCAACCTCCAATATTCTTATCGCATTATCGCCTTGTTGAGGTTAAAAAACTATACTCCCCGTGTATAATACGTATATTTTTTCTAAAACAGAATAAGCAAAATTATGGGAGCGTATTATGCACAGTTACAAAAAAGTTTTTAAAAATTGCCGTTTCATAGGTTGATTTCAGTTTCGAAATGATTAGTCACCACAAACATACAATTTGACACTAACATTCGCCGATTGCGACCCCATAAGAATGTCAAATACAATCATATGTACCTAACAATAGGTACAAATGTAAAATGAAATAAGAATTATCATCAACTAAATTAGAATGATATTATTCTGTGTTTAAAACGATTTTGTGTGAAAAAGTTAAGTTAAAAATTGTAGGGAGGTCGGCCATGCCTGGTACAAGACAACTTCAAAACATAACCCACAATCCCCGCATTTGAAGATATCATCAGGTGGTTTAAAGAATAAAAGTATTTTGTTTGTAAATAAGGGAAATTTTATTAACTGAACAGAATAAAAATTTTGTAAGAATTAAGAATGTTCAAATAGAAAATGTACGGAGATAAATGTTCCAGATAAATGATAGTAAGGAGTTAAATGAATGCAGAGCTTATAGTTGAAAGTAGCAGAATGTGTGTATGTAGAAAGATTAAAAGGTTACCAATAAAATATGTGTTCCTTTCCTTTTTTATGGTCGGCGATAGAGTGAGAAGGAAGGTAAAACAATAAAGAAAAGTTGTACTTATCGGGCGTTAATTTTTAGGAGTCGGTTGACGATATCTTGTTGTTATTGCTGTTGTTTCTTTGACGGCGAGTGAGTGAAGACAAAGAAAGGAAAATTGGAAGGAGAGAAAGAACGAATGTATGTCGACGAGATATGACAGGGTCGGCGTCTTGAAATTTCTTCCTTACATTGTGACGAGGACTTTATCAGACTTCTGCCCCCATCGGACTGTGTTTGGCCGGTCAAGAGACGTGAATAAATAGTGAAATCTAGTCACGTGATCGAATACAACCACATACCCATTTTTGTAGGTTTTAAGAAAATTCGACCGGGGTCATAGTTCAATTTGCTATTTCCTATCCAATCAGAATCCAGAAATTTAATTTTTACACCACATTGTGAAATTTGCCTTGGTCTGGGTTTTCCAAAATGTTTTCAGTCATTCTGGTCCGATTTTGCGGGTGTGCAATTTTACTTTCTGCGTTTCTGTTAATTGTTAAATGATATATATCATCAACTGTTGAATGATATATATCATCGCTCATCATTAATTTTTGAATGATATATATCATCGCTCATTCAATAATGAATTCGAGCACGCTAGCTATTGGGCGTGTATAATGATATAAGCGCTAAAAGGTCTGCCTTTTTCTACCGGACGTTCGTGGCCCAGAGGTAGAATCACCGACTGACGCCAATTCGGTCGGGTTTCAATTCTGGTTTAGGAAGTGATCGGAGTCTAACCGTACTGATGAGCTGTGATACAGTGGAACAGATCTGTCTGCGTATGACTATAGTATATATATATATATATATATATATATATATATATATATATATCCGAGTGAGTATAGAACCAGGAGAGAAAAGAATTTTTTTTTCCTGTCCAAAACATTAATTTAAAACAGTGCTCGATATATGATGTATAGAGCTGTGAATATTTATTATAAATTATGTTTTAGAACATGTATATAATTTTTTCTATATATGTCCTCTTCTCTACAATCATATGTTTGTTTCGGAAGAAGGAAAGACCTTTCCTTCTCCCGATGATATGTTGAAGTCCCAACATTGAAACTAACATATGATTGTAGAGAAGAGGACATATATAGAAAAAATTATGTACATGTTCTAAAAACATAATTTATAATATATATATATATATATATATATATATATATATATATATATATATATATATGGACTCTTGCATCACATTTAAGCGCACTTACAGTGGCACAGAGTTGATTCCATAGCACACCCAGTGAGTATTCAAACTCATTATTACGACTGAGAAGTAAGTTCGATACTCACTGGGGGCTCTATACGTTCGGCCTTGTGCCACATATATGCTTCGATTAGAAAATGTCCATTATATATTGATGCTGATTTTTTTGTTCCTCTGATGCAAGATGGGGACATACAAACAGAATTTAGCCTTAAGCGAATCTTTAAAAAATTACTTCGTTTGAGGAAGTGTTCTTACCTTTCCTAAGTAAAGAGCCAGTCCACCATCCATATCTTCCAAATGATTCACGCAACGACTACAGTTTTTAAACGTGTCGCAAATCCGCACACCACATTTCAGTTTTCGCCTGACATAACCACTCGGTAACTGTATTTCTGAGGTCAACATGCCCAGATCTTTTTTACTAGTCCTAAAAATACATGAATAAAAATATGTTCAGTCGCTCGACCAAAATAATGCAACTACTTTTTACTACTATATTTTTTATTCCTACTATGACTGTTATTATTCTTATTGTTATTTCTTTTAATTTCTATTGTATACAATAGATTTCCTTCCACCTACTAAACAGAGAACTATGGTCAGAAACAGCTTCATGACATTTTACACTGATCATCTTTGAAAATAAAAACATCAAATATCTAAGATAACACACATTTAAAGAGATAAAATAAAGCCCTTCGTAGTATATGTGCCGTACGTGTGAGTATAATTTATTTTGTATCTAAACTTAATTATAAATGGAACTTTGTCTCTGTGTGTGTGTGTGTGTGTGTGTGTGTGTGTGTGTGTGTGTGTGTGTGTGTATCCGTTACCTATAGACTCCGAAACGGCTGAACCGATTTTCTTGAAAATTTACACAATTGTACTATAAGCGTCTGCGAGTGTTTTTAACTAGGTTTTGTGTTGAGGTGCCCCTGATAAATATCGAAAATCGATAATCGAAAAAATCGGGTTATAGAAGGAGTGGTCCGATTTTAATCAAATTTGATACACTCATAGACAAAGACATAAGAAACGATATTCAGAAGTTTCAAGGCTGCAGTTCTTACAACAGTGCAGAAAGTCGATAATATATATATATATATATATATATATATATATATATATATATATATATATAAAAGGCAAAGATGTTTGTGTGTGTCTGTTCATCTGCCTGTATGTCTGTATTTTTTCAGTCCTTTTATTTTAGTTTTTGCTTCGGGTTTGACTCTAAGTAGGTATAATTGTAGTTCTTAGTCTTAGCCAGGATACCATTTATTCAGAGGACTTATTTAGCCTTCAAAATTCAGTTTACGATGACAAAAACTTATTTGATATCGATACCAGGAAATCAAAAGTTGACTTACATCCATTCATTTTTCTTTCAGTCTACGGTTTCGCTTTAACTGGAAACAACTATTGCTTTTTAGTCTTTCGTGCCAACGTCCAGAAAGTCTGAGCTCCAGGACCATGGATTAGTTTTAAAGCTTTCATTACACCCGAGCAAAGCCGGGCTATACTGCTCGTTTTCTTAAAGCATGAGCTATAAGGAATCGATCAATGAGTTTATCTGTACCTTTTCCAATCAATCCGAGTGTTCCAACTACAACTGGAATTACTGATATCCTCATGTGCCACAATTTTGAGATTTCCACTTCAAGATCCTGGTTTACTGTTTTGTTTTTTAATTTTTTGTTTGTTTGTTTTTTGTTTTTTTTTGTTTGTTTTTTTTTTAGATTTTCAAAGATACATTACAATCTGCTGGGATGCCATGTCAATAAGCCATGTCAATAAGAAAGCACATTCTGTTTTTGTGAACTTTTTCACGATGTCTGAGCGATTAGCTTTGATTGTTCTCTGTGTGTGTGTGTGTGTGTGTGTGTGTGTGTGTGTGTGTGTGTGTGTGTGTGTGTGTGTGTGTGATACAAAGTCCCATAAAACTATTACAGATCCATTTCTGTAACCTGGTTTGAGTGACGTTCACAGCAATTTCTTATAGTTTTCTTCTCGTAAAAGTTGCATATTTACCAGTTCAGATATGAACCCACTCTATCATGCCGAGTTTTATATTCAGTGAATGCTAAGCAGTCTGAGACAAGATGAACAATTAATTCTGGATATTTATCACAATTTTTCAGTATGTTTGCTTAGTAATTTCTAGTTAGCAAGCATTGGTCATGTGTAGCAAGTATAAAACTTCTGTTTCAGCTTTTAACCCCGCACTACATAATCACTGATGCGTACGGGGTTTGTGTACGTCAGTTTGTTTGGTACGGACAAAATATTAACCATGAAGATGGATCTTGCCATCGTTTTTTACATTTGCTACGTTGCTTTTGCTTTCTTTTCTTTTTTCTTTTTTGCCGCCGTAGTAGGTGTTTTATGGTATTTTTATTTGTGCTTCTCCACCTACTTAAAATTTCTTTTGAATTTGTTGTCTTCCTTTATTACTGAATAAAATTTCTTGTTTCTTTTTATAGTTGTGGTTTTGTTCTAGTTGAACTAATCCTCTACCTCTCTCTGATCTGGACTTTTTCGGCTATTCCAACGGAAATTAGGCACAGAACATGAACGAAAGCAGGAAATCGGGTTCGGGCTTTATGAGTATAACCAGTCTTTTCTCCCAAAATTAATAAATAAACAAACAGATTTTTACTGCGTTCATTCGGATGTTTTCTTTGTTTTTCTTTCTTTCTTTTCTTTCTTTCTTTCTTTCTTTCTTCGTGAATTGTTTCGTTTGATTTCTGACGAAGACATATTTCCTCGCCCGGATTTTCACTATGATTGCACGGATCGGCCCGGACCCGTGTCCGGTGTGCCCGGTAGTCAGATACGGCCATGGTCACTTCTATTCCAACAGTTTTTTTCTCGCATTTCCCGCCTATGGAACTCTCTTCTATTTACTTGCCTCCCTAATAGCTACAATCTCTAAAAATTTAAAAACAACGTCAGTTTTCTATATTCTTGAATACCGTTCATCTTTTATCTTATCATTGATAGCCCCTATACCCGGTCTTTTATCTCACTTTAACCCCTAATGGCGGCCTCGCGTTAGTTGGGGTGAAATGATTAAAAACACAGACACGCCTGTAGTATTCTTTTTTAACTTATCCTTCATTTGGGCGTAATCCGTTCCATCCCCTTCGTTGACTTCAAGGTATTAATAGGCTTCTTGTTCCAGTTCCCTATGTGCGTTGTGGTGCAGTGGATATCGGCTCGGAACGAGAAATTGGGGATCCGAGATCGAATTCCGGTTGAATTCATTGCTTTCACTTACGCTTAAATACCCTTGGGAAACGTATTAATCCGTCTCTTCTCTCCAGTTATGGATATAATAACAGGAGAGATTGGGTTCTATAGCCTTGGCTGGCAACCAGTCTACCGCAGAAAGCAATGGCAACCTGGTGCAGGATAATCTTCTGCCCAGTCAGTCGTGTGCCGTGTGCTTTCAGGACGCAGGTGATCATGGCCTTCCACATTCCTTCGCTATCCCTTGTAGATCTTAACAGTCTTTCTCTTGTTAACACGCCATGCATTTGCTCAAGCTCATCAAATATGTTATGAGTTGCTTTCCCCTGTCTCCCTTTCCTTCTATCTGTCCTGTAAGTATCAGATTCTCCAAGACTTTCTTCTTCATTACATGCCATAGAAACTTCAGTGGTCTTCCTTGATGTTAAATATCAGGTTCCTTTTCTTTTCCATCCTCTCCAAAACATAGTCGCTGCTCATATCCTTCTGTAGAACCACATTTCGGTTCCTCTCTTCTGTAAAACCACATTTCGGTTGCTTCCTTCTGTAGATCTACATTTCGGTTGCTCCCTTGTGTATATCCACATTTCGGTTGCTTCCTTCTGTAAATCCACATTTCGGTTGCTTCTTTCTGTAGATCCACATTTCGGTTGCTTCCTTCTGTAGATCCACATTTCGGTTGCTTCTTTCTGTAGATCCACATTTCGGTTGCTTCTTTCTGTAGATCCACATTTCGGTTGCTTCCTTCTGTAGATCCACATTTCGGTTGCTTCTTTCTGTAGATCCACATTTCGGTTGCTTCCTTCTGTAGATCCACATTTCGGTTGCTTCCTTCTGTAGATCCACATTTCGGTTGCTTCTTTCTGTAGATCCACATTTCGGTTGCTTCCTTCTGTAGATCCACATTTCGGTTGCTTCCTTCTGTAGATCCACATTTCGGTTGCTTCCTTCTGTAGATCCACATTTCGGTTGCTTCCTTCTGTAGATCTACATTTCGGTTGCTCCCTTGTGTATATCCACATTTCGGTTGCTTCCTTCTGTAAATCCACATTTCGGTTGCTTCTTTCTGTAGATCCACATTTCGGTTGCTTCCTTCTGTAGATCCACATTTCGGTTGCTTCTTTCTGTAGATCCACATTTCGGTTGCTTCCTTCTGTAGATCCACATTTCGGTTGTTTCAAATGTTCCTATATCTTTGATGAGAATTTCCAACATTTGCTGTCATATTCAAGGACAGACATCACATAGCAACCCATTACTTCTTTCTTTTTTTCCAACGAAATTTTCCTGTCGCTCAATATTTAGCTTAGCTTTTTAAATGCATCCTTCGGATGTCAGTATCTCCATTTCCGCCCACTGTTAGAACTTTCCAGGTATTTAAATTTTTGTACTTGCTCGATTTTAATATCCCCCACCTCTAGTTAGCATTTTGGGTTCCTCTTTTTACATGATGACCAGTTTTCTTGTAGTTTATGTTTAGTTCTTTCTGTTTGCTTTTTTTAGCTACCTTCTGTAGGAGGTTTTATAGTTTCCTTTGCTTTTCTGCTATCAGCACTGTATCATCTGCATATCTCATATTGTTCTGACTTTGGCCACTAATGACGAATCCTGGCAAGACTTTTAGTTCTGTCAAAATTGCCTCGCTGAATAGATCTGGTGAAAAGACCAATCATTGCCTTACGCCCCTTTTTATTTTTGTTTATCTGCTGAATTCATTTCTTGTCTGTATGCAGGCGGTTTGCTGCCAGTATAGGTTCTTGATTACTATAATGTATTTTCCGAATATGTCAACATTGCTGAGCATCTCTATCAAGTTTTAGTGTCTAATTGATAATACCAAAACTAAACATATAATTCTATATTCAGAAAAGCCGGTACTTCGCAATTTGTGGAAATCTATACAAATTTAACGAAAAGAAAATATTTCATTTTACAATTTAAGTTTTAACATCGTGTTTCACTTCGTTTTTAGACGCAAGTAAAATCACCTACGAAATATTTAACAAGATATTTATACTCACTTGTAGCAAATAATTATTATGAGGTATGGGTTTAATTTGGCGTTTACTGTAACATTGAGGCCGAATATATCGTTCATTTCAGAACGGTCATTGTATTCCCAGGAAAGCTACAAAAGAGATAGTCTTTAATTTTAATATTTTCCAAACATATTCTGTTGAATTATAAATAACTTTTGTTTTGAAGAAACAAATTCTAATGAGAAATATATCATCTTAATTAACTTTTCATTAGTATAATCATTATATTAACCTCTTATAAAAGGTGATGAAAAGTGGATTACATACGACAATGTTCAACGCAAAAGGCAATGTATAGTCAAGGATAAATCTCCACATCCTCAATAGATGGGTTCCGTAGTAAATGGATTGGTTTGATTCTTTAGCTGCACATCAACACCTTATGAGTCATTTAATACCGAAATTTAATTTAATTGGAAGCTTTTAAGTAATATAAATGTGGTATATGTTATTTTACTTTCACGGTTGAATGCATGGTAGATGATACTCAGGTTTTGTGCAAATGCACACTTGTCTAAACATAACTAATAGAGGTTGTGACATGTGCGTTTTATGATGTAATTTTATTGAAGATATATTTTAGAATTCAGATTGATTTTTTAAAATACATTATAGGATATAATGCCATAAAAGAGATTTTTCATGATGGTTGTCTGCTTGGTTGAATTTGTTTGGCAATATATGAAACTCTCTGGATTATTTAATAACGAAATCTAAATATTTTGTACACAATTTTATGCTTTCAACTACAAATATTTTGTACATAACTTCATACTTTCAGTGTAAAAGAATGTTTTTTTAGATATGTATATATTTTGTATACTCTTGGTAATTTTACTATAAAAATGTGTTTTTATATTTTTCCAGTGTCGTGTTGTTATTTTTCTATGAAAATGTATTGTTTATCATTTTATTATAAAAATGTTTTGTTGGTCATTTTATCATAAAAATGTATTGTTGATCATTTTATTTTAAAAATGTATTGTTGATCATTTTATTTTAAAAATGTATTGTTGGTCATTTTATTATAAAAATGTATTGTTGGTCATTCTATTGTAAAATTGTATTGCTGTTCATTTTATTACAAAAATGTATTGTTGATCTTTTATTTTTTTTTTTAATCATTTCACCCCGAGCAAGGCGGAAACGCCACTGATGTGCAGGGGGCTACATAAATGTAAAAAGATTAATTAGAAAAGAGTGAGGAGTACAAACTAGTTAGAAAGGAACAATAGAAAGCTGAGAAAGCAGGTGCGATGACAGATACATAGGTGGAGAGAAAGGGAAGGTTATACGGGGTGGGGAGAGAGCTAGAGTCCAGTGGTTAGTAGATGAGTATTGACTTTGCATTTAAATTTCTGGAGGTTGTAGCCGTCAGGAAAGCAAGAATACGGGAGCGAGTTCCACAGGCGGGAAGTGCGAGAGAAGAAGCTGCAGGAGTAGAATTGTCGTCTGCATTTGGCTAACCTGACTGTGAATGGGTGGGACCCAGTTGCCAGTCAACAATACATTTTTGTAATAAAATGAACAGCAATACATTTTTACTCGTGAAACCAGACTGGTAACAAAATCCCACTCTTTTACAATTAAATCAACCAAATGCAGGCGACAATTCTACTCCTCCATTATCTTCTTTTCTCGCACAACCTCCAGGAATTTAAATGCAATGTCAATTCCTATCTCTTATCCACTTGACTCCCGTCCTTTCTACACCACACCGTGTATCTTGTTCTTTTCCTTTCTCTCTACCTTCGCAACTGTCTTCACTCCTGTGTTCACATCCTTCTCTTGCCTTTTCTCAGTCACCGCCTGTAGCTGGTTCGTCTTTCTCTTTACTCTCCTCCTGCCTAAGACTTTAACTCTATTATATAGCCCCCTGCACATCAGTGGCAGTACCACCTTGCTAACTCGGGTGTTTCTCAGGCTTTATAAAGGGTGAACATTACTGTAAAAATAAAAGAGATTAAAAACATATCATTTAAAAAATAGAGGAAACTTACTTTAATTGTTGCCATTCCCGATCCTTTTTCTTTCGATTGAACAAAAACTCTTCTGGTTCTGTGATAAAGCTAAAAAATTTAAGAAGAAATGGAACGAAACAGAGTAACATGCAGATATATACACGCATTCAAATGAAACAAACCTTAACAATAAAAATAAATACTGGCAAATGTACCGTGCAACACTAAATCATTTAATCAATTATATATATATATATATATATATATATATATATATATATATATGTCTGCGGATGACTATTTACGCTTTCACACACTGATTGAGCACTCTGGAAGAATGGCAGACTTTGAAAAACAGTAGCTACTCTAGAATCTTTGCATCGCTCATACAGTAATGAATTAGAGCACTCTGGCTACTGGCGTATGATACATCATGCGCAAAAAGTCTGCCTACTTCTACCGAGCGCCCATAGCTCAGAGATAGAATCGCCGACTGACAGCAATTTGCTCGGATTTCAATCCTGGGTTAAAAAGCAATCGGATGTCTAACCGTACTGATGAGCTGTGATACAACAAAACAGATCTATCTGCGAATGACTATATATATATATATATATATATATATATATATATATATATATATATATATATATAGTATTAAGGTACTCTATATGTGTTATTAACGAACCAGTTCGGATTCTAGTTGAATTCCTTGCATTCACTTACGCACAAATACCCTTGGGAAAGGTATTAATGTTTCTCTTCCCCCTCCATCCATGATTTAAATTAGCCTTGGTTAACAATCAGTCTAATGCAGTAATGGAAACCTACTGCATGAAAATATTCTACCCAGTAATTCGTGATTCTTCGAGACAGGATCGTCCAAGTCTGTATCATGTATGGTGCCGTTGCGCACATATATACGCATTCGGTTGGTGTATTCGAATAGTGTAGCGATGTCAACGCGCGGACAATTGTATATACATATGTATATACATATGTGCGTATGATGGAGTCTGTGTGAAACTATGATAGGTAAAAATTGTTATTATTTCATTTAAGGCTCTATTGTTATTTTTTTATTTTAAAGTCGGTTATTAGCTTCCTTTGTGTGTGGTTGCGCATATTTAAATGGTAGAAATTCTAATTTGTAATGCTTGTTAGTTTTTATGTGTAGTGGTATTAATTTTGCTACGGCAGAGAGGAGTAATTTACGTTAATGATGATTGCGGACTAATACGGTAATAGTAATATTTGATGATAATAACAGTTGTGGTAGCAAATAGTTATTGTAAAGCGGTACGAGTGATTAGTAATGGAGGTGTAATGATAATAACAATAAATGCAATGAACTATAGAATAATTTATAGGATTATGGTATCAGCGGTTCCTTTTTTTTTATCAGTTTGGTATAAATTGTGATAACAGGTATTTATTTTCATGTCTGCATTTGGAAATTAGTTCTGATCTTATGTTTAGTAAGTTCTTTTGTGGGCTATGAGATATAATTGCTATTTTTTCATGTAGGCAAAGTAGACATTTTTTGTAATGTTGTTGTAGGCAGGTGCTTTTTTCAGTATTTTCCAGCTTATTGTTGGTGAAATATTTCTGTCTTTTAGACGCCATAGGTATATGGATAGTGTAGTGCTGTTCAAGTATTTTCTGTTGAAGAATGAAAGATTGTGGTTGTTTTTTCTTTTCTTAAATAGTCTCTCAGTGGCACCGATGTAGTACATTGTGTTGTTGTTTGCACTTACCTTGGCTTTATATACTATGTTTGTTTGCTGGTAATTTCTCTGGAGTGGACATGTAGTTTCGTTTCTGCAGTTGCATTGAGGTTCTTCGGTTGCTTTAACTCAGAGGCAAAAGAAGGGGAAGAAAAAAAGAAACAAACGAAATACCTGAACAAAAAGTCAAGCATTCGTGAGAAAGAAAAACAACCCCCAAGACGAAAACCTTAACAATAAAGAGCTCAATACGAAAGCAGAGTACAAGAAGTACCCAACGCGAAAGTAGGGCAAACAAGAACGAAAATCTAAGGGTGAGCCAACAACCTACGACGGTTTCGCTTAACAGCTTGTCAGGGAAAATTGGCCAATTTTCCCTGACGAGCTGTTAAGCGAAACCGTGGTCGGTTGTTGGCTCACCCTTAGATTTTAGTTCTATATATATATATATATATATATATATATATATATATATATGTGTGTGTGTGTGTGTGTGTGTGTGTGTGTGTGTTTCAAATGAAAGATGGTCCATGTTTGCTTCTTATAACATGTACATTTAATAGGTTTGTTAAAGAAATTTCAGGAAAATGTCAACAAAATGATAATAGTATTGGCAAGATTGATAATATATATTAGAGATATTGGATACGTCGCCATTTTATATTTTTAATTTTGCGCATTCACGTTGATTTTGTCGACTGCAAATATAATAGGATCAGTTGGGCATTATGATGCAATTAACTCTGTTAGAAATTTGTAAACTACATGCTGTATTGCTGGGCATTCACACAGAAAACTCAAATACAAACATTTCAGAGTGATTGGGTGTCAGTTTGAGGACAGTGCAGAGGATTTGGAAAAAGTTAAATAAGTCTAATGGTGATTATGAAGAGACAGCATCTTGGAAAACTCATTCTTATCGTTTTAATAAGAAAATAATTCTCGATTTTGCTGGTGAGATTCATTATTAAAAACGTTCTCTCAAAGTCATTCAGGTCCATATACTTGGAAGTAGTGCTGCTCAGGTTCAAGATAGTGACAACTGGAAGAGCCTATGTCTGGGAACAGGGTTCCGCACCATACCACACAAGCAGGAGAACTCAGTCATGGCTGTCAGTTTCTGCAACCACATCACCTCATACATTTGACCACCCAACTTCCCAGACTTGCCACTGCCTTGATTATTATTTTTGGAGTGCAACTGAGCTAGACCAATAAATCCTCTTATATCACCAAAGATGAACTGAAGGCTAAGATTGTAGTAGCATTCATCAACTTAAACAAAGAAAGTGGCCAGAAAACTTGCAAGAGATTCCAAAGTCGTCTGAAGGCAATAGCTGAAGCCAATTTTATTGAATAGATTTAGACTTTAATATTTTAAGATAACTTTGTGTAATTTTGATAAATATATCTATTAAAATGAGATGTCAGTGCTATTTTCATTTTTGCGTCATTTAAACGACAATTCATCCATCGCATCCTGTATATCTGTCTAAATGAGATGTCAGTGCTATTTTCATTTTTGCGTCATTTAGACAACAATTCATCCATCGCACCTGTATATGTGTCCAAATGAGATGTCAGTGCTATTTTCATTTTTGTGTCATTTAGACGACAATTCATCCATCGCACCCTGTATATGTGTCCAAATGAGATGTCAGTGCTATTTTCATTTTTGCGTAATTTAGACAACTTATCGATCGCATTCGTGACATATACATGGTATATTTTCTGCCAAAAATGCGAAAAGGGGAATTATCCTGAAGAAACAGGTATAGAATTCTGTCTTCGGTTCAAAAACCATGACAAAAAAATCAAATATAACAAAAAAACTTCCCTGTCGCTGCACACTTCAACCAATTGTTCTCCATTTGAGAGTCGACAGGAAAAACTCAAATCGGAGCTAAAATACATTTTCAAAATAGAATCACATATTAATGGATTTGAGTTTACTCAGATTATATACTTTTCACAAGGTGCCCTTTAACCAACAACATAGTTCCCCGGAAGAGTGGGTCCCATATTTTTATTTATCTCTAGTCTCGATGACAAAGGACACAATCAGAAAATTCAGATAGTAAAATCTTTCTCTTCATGCTTCAATTTTCTCAAAAAGCCTACTAATATATAATATATATATAGATAATTTTGTTGTCAATATTGTTGTCATTTTGTTGTATTTTTATTCCTCATATTTCATTTACAGTCCTATATATATATATATATATATATATATATATATATATGTCTCCAACCTTCCCTGAAGATCCGTTAGGTGAAACCTTGGTAGGTTCGTTGGCTCTTTAGGTTAGGTACTTACTTTGTTTGCTCTACTAGTGTATTGAGCGCTTTTTTTGTTTCGATTACTCGTCTCGGTTTTTTTTTTCTTTCTTTGGGCTACGTACTTTGACTGATGTTCAAGTGCTTGGCTCTTTCTTTTTTTTATTACCATATTTTCCTTCCGCTTTTGTACTCGGAGGGTTTTTCGAAACGAGTATAGCGATAAGTTTACATATATATATATATATATATATATATATATATATATATATATATATATTACATGTCCTTAAAAAAAATCTGTACTTTTCATCAATCCAAATTCATAGATAATTATATTGGATATACTACTACATAATTAACAAGAAGTCTCAGGTTAGATCTCTCTGACCATAGCTCCATTAGGTCTCATTTAAATACGCATGGTGATCTACCAAACACTATCTCAGCTATCTCAGCTATACTACAAATATGAAAGCATCATCATTCGCACGCAAAAAAGGCTAAAAATAATGAAAGCATTATTATTAAAAAAAAAGAAATAAAAAGCCAACACTAAATAATATCAGCTATTAAAATAACAACAATGTGATGATCGTGTTTGGAAAATAAAATATTGTATAAATATATGTTTTGTAATGCATCTATAAATTTATATATTATTGATGTTATAATGTATTATGAAGCTTTATTGTTTTTCACATGCGTAAATGGGGATGTGCGTTGTGGTACAGTGGATATCGGCTCGGAACGAGAAACCGGGGAGCCGAGTTCGAATTCCAGTTGAATCCATTGTATTCACTTACGCGCAAATACCCTTGGGAAAGGTATTAATCCGTCTCTTCCTTTCAATTATGGGTTAAATAGCAGGACAGATTGGGTCCTATAGCCTTGGTCGGCAACCGGTCTACCGCAGAAAGCAATGGCAACCTACTGCGGGATAATCTTCTGCCCAGTCAGTCATGTCTCGAAAGAGACATGATCGCCCAAGCGTGTATCACGTATGGCACTTAACTGACTGAATAGTTGGTTGGAATATAATATGTAAATATTTATTTATATACGCGAATTCATATAAGATTGCGTATCGAAAACAAATTCATTTTTATTATTATTTTTCTTTATTTTACGGCATATCAACCCACGAGGTCATTTAATGTCGTTTGTTTTCCTTAAATAAAGCATTTTACTATGAATAGTTATTGTTAGTAATGTTGTTATAAATAAGTATTTTTGGTAATTTTAATAAAAACAGGTACTTTTATATTTGCATAGTGTTTTGTTTTTAATATTTGTCTATATTTCTGAGATGAGGTAGTATTTACAGTATTTACATTATTCAGACTATTGTCCTCATCTTTGTTGCCATTTTTACGACGTTTCGGCCGTTGTACGCTCCGGCCTTCTTTGGGTGCTAGGAATTTCGAACTGAACCCTTTATTACTATCACTGGTGTATATAAACTCCATTCCTTGCGTAGTAGCGCCTTTTTTGATAGTCATGAGTTATCTCCCTCTAACTCTGTAATTTACTTGTTCACCACTGCTATAGACTGAGTAGTTCCTGTGACTTGACCAAAAGAGTTGTGAGTTCAATTGCAGGATACAGCAGTTTATTTTTTATCTTAATAGCCTTTTTGCTAATTCTACCATTGAAATTATAATTTTTTATTGTTAAATTCCTTCTTGGCATAACTTTTCATAAATTGAGTTAGTTCGGTTATTTCCATTTCATTCTTTCTTATTAAATTGTAAAATTATTTTAAAAGTAAGTTTCATATTATTTTTATTTATTCAGAAAGCATATTCAAACGTATGGCTACAAAGCTAAACTAAAATTCTATAAAATATTATATAACTGATGAAAATATTATGTTCAATTTTTAATTTAACTATGTAGTTAAAATCCAATAATTGAAACTTACGATTACATACAATTATGTCATGTCTGTCCGCCATATTTAGCGTTTTTGACGGCTTCCGTTTGTTATTAAATCATTCGTCACCTCAAATGACCCTGATAAGAGGACTACCGTGATTAAGAAACGCTTTTATCGTACATTTCAAACAATAAGCAAGAAATACTTGTTTCAAATCAGATTAAGATAAGTTCTAATTTGCTAATTTTAATAAAATAATGTTTCAGTGAGGTATATTTTAATTTTTTTTAAAGCGAGGATTGGCTACTGTTTACAAAATGTTTCGATCAATGAAAAATGGTAGAACAATTGAATTTTTTTTTAAACTCAAAAAACTTTTAGATTCCAATCAATATAATTTGGATTTGAAATACACTAATGTATTTTGATTACTGGAATTAGTAAATTTAATCTTGGCTTTCAGTTAAAACTAAAATTAAAACTTCAAGAATTTTTTTTTTTTTAAATACAATTTAAATTTAGGTATCGAAAATGAGTGTAGATGCCTACGTAAAACAGAAAAATGTATCTATCTCAAGAACCCCATGTATATTTCTAATTAAATTTTGCACATATGCATAAGTACAAGATTAGTCTTCGATTTCAATATCATCGTCTAGTGATGGTTTTGTGCGTTTGTGATTTCAATTTTCACTGTTGCAAAATGACTCTAGTAAATAACTATACCTACCCGTGTTGTATACAGACGAAATAAGTTGCTCTTCTTTTTATAAGTGTACGTGCGATTCTGTCCTCTGTCGGTATGGATATGTATTTTTCCATATCTGATTCTAGCTAAATAGCGACCAAATTTGGACAACGCCTTGATACAAACAGCCGTGTTCTAGAAAATAAAAAACAAAACAATATATAACCATATAAAATATATGTCAATAGTTTTTTTTTTTAATCATCTCGCCCCAAGCAAGGCATTCCACTGCCACTATTGCGCATGGGGCTACATAGGGGAAGGTAAAGAGAAGGAGTGGATAGACATAGGGAATGTCAGGAGAAAGGTGACAGATGAGTAAGGATAGCGAGGATGAGGGTCGGGCAGATGGGAAGAGTGCTTGATAGAATGGGAGCAGGTTAGTGTGTTAGGAGGTGTGTATTGACCTTAATTAGTTATAATCAGTGTCGAGATTTTTTTTGTTTGTTTTTTTGTTTTTTGTTTTTGTTTTTTTAAATCATTTCCTCCCAGGCAAGGCAAGGCGTCTAATAGTGCGCCGGAAGTTACAGTGAGAGAAAAAAACTAGGTACAGGAGGTATTGAAGAAAGGATAAAAGATGAACGGGATTCAAGAAGATAAAAGATGGTAATTGGCCTTGCATTTAAGGTTTTGAAAATTCTATCTATCAGGGAAGCATATAAACGGAAGTGAGTTTCACAGTCGGAAATATGTGAGAAATACTTATACTCTAGAAGAGGCAATAAAGTGGTAGAAACAAGATGTCAGTCTACTAAAATGTTTGAATTCAACATAGAGGATTAGAAGTAATGGCGGATGAGGAATAAATATGGACACCTTTGAAGTAATGGTAGATCAGGAACAAGTGCGGATTTGTTAGAATTAATGTGTGTGTGTGTGTGTGTGTGTGTGTGTGTGTGTGTGTGTGTGTGTGTGTGTTTAATAAATGGAAGAAAAAAGTCTTACTTTAAACTGATGTCAGAACGATAGGGCTTAAACTTAACTTATTGTCTATCTTAGTAAAAACTTTTCAAAAGAATGTGACTTTAATTTTAGGGTCACTCCACAAGCACTCTGTCCTACTGAGTTTAACTGTGACCTGCATTTTCGGAATTGAAAAATTCCTTAACTTGCCCGTATATTCGAAATGTAAAGTATATGCTGAATGGATAATGGTAGCCATAAGATAGTCTTCTTCTTGTTCTTCTTCTTGCTCTTCTTCTTCTATGTGCCATGTTCCTTCAGGATGTATGCGATCATGGCCTGCCACATCTCCTATCCCTAGTAGCTTTTAACACGTTTTTCCTGTTACCCCTCCCAAACCCCGATCTGCCACCCATTTGCTAAAGCCCATCAAGTATGTTACGCGTTGCTTTCCCCTGTCTCTTTTTTCCTATATCAGGCCTGTAAGTATCAGATTCTCCAAGCCCTCCTTTCTCATTACACGTCTCAGGAACTTCAGCTGTCTATTCCTAATGTTAAACATTAGTTGTTGTTTTTTTCTCTCTTCAAAACCTTATCATTGCTCGGATGTTCGGTTCATGGTATCCTAAGCATTCTACTTTAGAACTAAATTTCAGTTGCTTCAAGTCTCTCCTTCATTTTTAAGGAGATTGTCCAGCATTCACTGCCATATTGAAGAACAGACATCACATAAAAATAATCTCTTCTTTGTTACCAATGAAATTTTCCTGTCTCTTAATCCTCTACTCAGCTTCTGGAATGCATTATTGGCCATGACAATACGCCTTCGGATCTCAGTGTCGCACATATCGTCTTCTGTTAGAACATTTCCCAGGTATTTAAATTTCTGTACTTGCTTGATTTTAGGATCCCCCGCCTTTAGTTGACATTTTGGGCTCCTCTTTTTACTGATGGTTCTGCATGCAGTTTTCCT
This sequence comes from Ascarosepion bandense, assembly GCA_037127315.1. Taxonomy (NCBI): domain Eukaryota; kingdom Metazoa; phylum Mollusca; class Cephalopoda; order Sepiida; family Sepiidae; genus Ascarosepion; species Ascarosepion bandense. The sequence continues at coordinate 2,686,771 of JBBBDQ010000906.1, read as the reverse complement.
GTAGTTTATATGTAGTTCTTTCTTTCCGATTTCTTCAACTACCTTCTGTAGGAGGTCTTGTAGTTTCCTTTCCGTGTCCGCTATCAGAACTGTATCATCAGCATGTCTTATACTGCTCAGATAATAGACCCCAATGACAAATTCTTGCATGACTTCTAGGGCTCTCAGAATTGTCTCGCTGTATAAGTTGAATAGATCTGGTGAGAAGACACAACCTTGTCTTACACATCTTTCTATCTTTGTATATCGGCTGAACTTGTCTCCTGTCTGTATACAGGAAATTTGCTGCCAGTAGAGGTTCTTGATTACTCTACTGGTTTTTCTAAATATTCCTAGGTTGCCAAGCATGTCTTTCAAGTCTTTGTGGCGTACTTTGTCGAATGCCTTTGCGTAGTCTATGGAACACAGGTACACATTCTTCTGCATTTGTATTGCCCTTTCTCATAACACTCTATGCATAGAGATAACATTCCTTGTTCTGGTGTCATTCACAAAACCGCACTGTTCTTGTCCTATCTCTAGCCTTATTCTGCTGGACGCTGTATTCATCAGGATTCGGATGATGAATTTGGTTATGTGACTCATTAAGCTGATTGTTCCGTAACGTTCACGTTCCTTTGCTCCTGGCTTTTTGATTTTAGTATCTCCAGCCTCTAATTTGGATTTTGGGACACTCTTTTTACTATACATTCAGTTTGCTTATAGTTTATAAGTAGCCATTTCTTTAGTCTTTCTTTAGATACCTTGTGTAGGAGGTCTTGTAGTTTCCTTTCCCTCTCTGTTATTAGGAGTATGTAATTATCCACACACACACACACACACACACACAAACAGAATACAGCAGAAGGCGATTTCGAAAATACGAAACCCATAGGTATATAGAAATACAGTTTGAGTATCCTTTATCCGAAATTCCAAAATCCGAATACCTTCAAAATCAGAAAGTTTTTCAGGTGCTGACATAAGTTTCAACAAATGAAAAATTGCAGAATGTAACATGGTTACCCGTAGCATAATTATTCAGCCACATTAGTGCCATACGTGATACACGCTTTAGAAAAATATATGACTGACTGGGCAGAAGATTATCCCGCAGTAGATTACCATTGCTTTCTGCGCTATACTGGTTTGCCAGCCAAGGCTATAGAACCCAATCTGTCCTATTATATAACTCATAACTGGATGAAAGAGACGGATTAATACTTTTCCCAATGTTATTTGTGCGGAAGTGATTGCATTGAATTCAACTTCCTTCCTCATTACGTGTCCCAGTAACCTCATCTGCCTCTTTCTGGTGTTAAGTATGAGTTTATATACAAATTAAATAGCCTGTATTCCAAATCCTGATAAAATCTAAAAGCCGAAGCACTTCTGGTCTCAAGAATTTCGGATAAAGGATTCTCAACCTGTAACAAAAAAATTACTAAGGTTTTTTATAATCTGGGACGCCTAAAGTATCAACGATTATTACAGACACGTGTGCTTAAAGTGCAGTGGAAGAGATGCTGCCCGGAAAAAAAATGTCTGTGTCGCTAAATATCAATTCGCACGTCAATTATTACTAATGCATATAAAACGAAGTAAGTTATTATTGATGTATATAAAACGAAGTAAGTTATTATTGATGTATATAAACGAAGTAAGTTATTATTAAAGTAAGTAAAACGAAGTAAGTTATTACTGATGTATATAAAACGAAGTAAGTTATTATTGATGTATATAAAACGAAATAAGTTATTATTGATGTATATAAAACGAAATAAGTTATTATTGATGTATATAAAACGAAGTAAGTTATTATTGATGTATATAAAACGAAATAAGTTATTATTAAAGTAAGTAAAACGAAGTAAGTTATTATTGATGTATATAAAACGAAGTAAGTTATTACTGATGTATATAAAACGAAGTAAGTTATTATTGATGTATATAAAACGAAGTAAGTTATTATTGATGTATATAAAACGAAGTAAGTTATTATCAAAGTAATTAAAACGAAGTAAGTTATTATCAAAGTAATTAAAACGAAGTAAGTTATTATTGATGTATATAAAACGAAATAAGTTATTATTAAAGTAAGTAAAACGAAGTTATTATTAAAGTAAATAAAACAAAGTAACTTATTATTAATGTATATAAAACGAAGTAAGTTATTATTAATATAAGTTAAACGAAGTAAGTTCCACTCGGGTAGCTTTTTGTGGCAAATGTCTGATCCGTGGAATCGACTCCCAAGGGGATGTTTTTTCGATCACTACAATCTTAATATGTTTACGTCTAGGAGTAACCCTTATCTTCCCTACTTAACTGCATAAATTTTGCCTTTTATTCTGTAACCCCCTACCTTGAATGGCTTCTGGGCCTTGTTCGGGGTGAGTCTTACTGTAAAAATGAAAAGCAATTGTATTTCATAGATGTTAAATGTCAGCTCTTGATTGTTACCTGCGTATTGGAAAAGCCTCCAAAAGCGTTGCGTTTTGAAAGGAGCCAAGCAAGTATCAGTCTGCCTTTTGACAATTTTCTTCTGTAAGCATAAGCAAGTAACACGTATCCAGTTTGTTCAACGTCGTATTCGCCTTTCCAGTACATTTTGCCTCTTCCTGTAAAAGGGTAACAGTAATCATATTATTTAGAAGTAGATATATATAGCGAGAACTAAGTAGGTAGTCTTTAACGACTAAAAACAGTCCCCTTCCGAGAAAAGACATACTAGATTGTGCTTCAGAGTAAAACGAATATAAAAAGAAATTAAAAATGCGATATAAGCGCGATCGAAACAGTCATTGCCTCGAAAGTAACGAATAGAGTGGTGTTTTAATTGCACGCGTGAGCTTCTCTTAAAATGGGGCATTAGACATAATATCAGTCATGGCAACCTACTGCGGAAAATCTTCGACCCGAGACATAATCGACTAAGTGTGTATCACGCATGGCACTTAACTAACTTAAGGAAGTCCATTATTACGGTAAATGTTCGTTTTAACTCCCGACGGCTTTTCCCCTTCAAATTTATCCAAAATAGCATTATCTATTTGCAAATGTATATGGTGAACTCAAATCAACAATTAATTATTGAAGAAACTTAACTTTTTTAATGTAAATGTCCATAAAAAACGAACTATATCTTGCACTTTTTCTCTCCCGTAACTCTCACGAAGTCATGTAATTAACTGCAGAATGACGTACTGCGTAGGCAACGAATTTCGGCCGATTTACTTCCGCCTGTTTACTTCTGGTTAGAAAAGTAATGCGCAGGTTGTGGAATACAAAAAAAACGCATTACTTTCCTAACCGGAAGTCAATAGGCAGAAGTAAATCGGCCGAAATCAGCCGAAATTCGTCGCCTACGCAGTACGTCATTCTGCAGTTAATTACATGACTTCGTGGGAGTTACTGGAGAGAAAAAGTGCAAGATATAGTTCGTTTTTTTATGGACACTTAAATAAAAAAAGGTAAGTTTCTTCAATAACTAATTGTTGATTTGAGTTCAGCATATACATTTGCACAGAGATAATGCTATTTTGGATAAATTTGAAGGGGAAAGGCCGTCGGGAGTTAAAACGAACTTTTACCATTATTACTAGGAATTGTTATATTAGGAACACTTACTTCATTGTATTTGTCTATACTTCTGATATAAGGTATAGGTACCTCCATTAAATCGCAAAAAAAAACCAGCATAGTATGAATAAAAGGGTACAAAACTTAATAAAACGAACTTTTTCTATCAAAATGTTTATAATATTATTAAGTGGAAAGATCAAAGTAACATTAATTATTTAAAAAATATATTTTATCTTTTCTAACATTTTCGAAATTTTGGCAGAAAATTTTGTTTTGATTTGAGTTAGCGTGGCACGAAAATGTTACGACTGTTTACAATGGATCACGTAATGATTACATCATCCACTTTTTTCAGGTGACAAACACATTAATTTAGAAATTCTCGCAAAAAATAAAATAATTATTAGATTTTAATGAAACTCTCAGTACTCATTCACAAATAAATGAAATTATTTTTGAAATCGTTATTTTTTTTTAATTTTGGTGAAAATATTTTGTATTTTACCTCTGTTACTCCCCCTTCACGTAAATCCATGAAATTTTAATAAATTTAAATGTTTTGGAATCTATAATTTAAATTTATAGTTAAACGCAGGACTTATTGGGAATATAAATCATCTATTTTTTTATTTTAAATTTTGCAATAGTATCCGAAAATCTGCTCCGAAGAGTAAAATAAAAATGCAATAAAACTCTGATATTATTTAATTTGATAAGCTTTTAATTACTTGAATAAATAATAAAAAATTAAGGACATTACAGTCTGAAGAAAAAACTTTTCGATCACAAAAGAAATTTTAAAAGAATTGTTTTCATTTTTTTATTTTTATTATGATAATTTATAAAGATCTAAAAATATTTTTTTAAAATCTTTAAAAGAACTGTTGCCGTTAGGTTTTTAGTTAAGAATTGATTATTATATTGCCTATCGAAAATTGAAAAGTTTAATAAAAATTGTTCACCAATCATATTTTTAAAATAATTAAATTGTTTTTGTGTGAGTAAAAATGTTCATTTTTATTAAATCCGATGTTCCATAGAGGTCAAATTGATTTTAGAAGTTAACAAGCGTTTTGGATTATTCCCTCTTACATAGAAAACCACTGAAAACCGTACTTTCATTCTTACTCAATATTGTATTCTAGACGTTTGTCGCCATACTTAGGGTTATTAACAATTTCCGGTTGTCATTAAGTCTTTCGTCACCCTGATAAGAGGGCTACCGTAGTTTTAAAAAAATATTGTAAATTTCAGGCAGTAAGCAATTACTACTTGTTTGAATCAGATAAAGGTAAGTTTCGATTTAAAAAAGTTATTTAAATGACGTGTCAGTGAGGTATATTTTATTTTTGCAAGTTTTTTAAGCCAGAAATTTGGCTACTATTTACGTAATGTGTCAATCAATGAAAAATGGTGGTAAATTTAAACTTTTTTTAATCAGAAAAACTTTTGGATTCCAATCAATATAATTTCTGTTTAAAATGCACCAGTTCATTTTGCATACTAGAATTACTAAATTTAATCTGTTGGTCTTCAATTAAAGCTAATTTTAAAGCTTGAAGATAACTTATTTCTTTTTAAAATTTCAATGATTGGAGGTACCTGTTACGAGGATTCATTTATATATAAAAAAATATTATTAATAATGTATAAAAAGTTATAGTGATGGATTCTATTGAGTTCTAAATGTTATTCAAAAAAAGTTCTAATTCTTCTAATGCTTAATTTATTTTGTTCATAGAAGCAATCAGAAGTTTATCCACATAAAAATTAGCATAGTTATTGCATTTTTCGCAATTCGGGCCTATTTTTTAGAAAGTCGGGGACTATTGAAGAAAAAGAAAACAGTTGATTAGCATTCCCCAATGACTCCTGAATTTAATTATATTAGGCTTATTGCTGCCCAATGTCGAATTTTTAAGCATTTCTGGAAATTAATTGGTGGGGGTTAACATATGCAAAAAAAAAGATTTTTACCAATATTTTATACAAAATAATTATTCAAAATTGATTTCAATCAATTATGAATAATTCCTTAAATTTTCATCAAAATCCGACCATTATTTGATTTGTGCAAGAATTTCCAAATTAATGTGTCTTTCACGGTCAAACAAGTGCATTGCGCAATATTACGTTTTTTTACTTAAACGTTGCGTTAATTTAGGTCTCGCACTGACGTAAGAAAAAAAAAGACTTTCTACAAAAATTTCAAACGTGTTAGAAATAATTAAAAAATTTTAAAATAATTAAAAAATGCTTTGATCTATCCTCTTAATGATAATATAAACATTTTGCCGACAAAACTTTGTTTTTATTTAGTTTGGGGCCTTTTTCCTTCATACTGTGCTGTTTTTTCAGCGATTTTTTGGAGGTACCTTTGTTTTCCTTTTCTTTTTTATCGATTGCAGTAACGTAATATTTTTATGAACGAGGTTGTATTTTTAAGTTTGTTTACTTGTTTTGGCTCAGTAGGGAATTTCTTCATGTATTATTTATCTCTCAAATATTTTTTTTTAGCAACAACAATATCAAAAGATATTCTCATAGATTTTTTTTTATAAGCGTTTCACCCCGAGCAAGGCATGTCACTGCCACTACTGCGCAGGGGGCTACGTAGAGTGGAGAAAGGATGATTAAATATAGGAAATGTCAGAGGGTGGGTGATAGGCGGGTAAGGATACCGAGAATGAGGGTTGGGTAGATGAGAGTGTTCTGAGAATAATTGGGAGTTAGTGTGATAGGAGGTGTCTATTGACCCTACATTTAAACACCTGGAGATTGTAACTGTCGGGAAAGCAGACTTGTGGAAAGGAGTTTAATGATAATTTTAAAACTTTTATTAGTTTTGGTATTTATTGCTTTGTTTCTGTTATTGTCATTAGAGTAATAAGAACGTGGTATTTTGATAACCAACTGTTCACTTCGACATCCAATGTAAAATATCGTTCCTTTCTATGGTAGATGGCTTATTTGACCCAGTTATCCAAATAGGGAAGCTGTTTAGAGTTTCCACAACTATAGGATCACCGATGGCAATAAGGTCGAAGAAAAAGAACCAGACTAAACGCAACGGCCGCCCCCTGTGGTCTCAATGGCGGAATAAGCAAAAATTTACACGATCTCGAAGGCAGAACCAGCGGAAGAGAGCAGCTCCTGTCGGGCTAGCCTAACCAAGGCAGACCTCGACAGAACAGTCAATCAGTTAAGTGCCATACGTGATACACGCTTGGGTGATCATGTCTCGAAAGATTAATACCTTTCCCAAGGGTATTTGCGCGTAAGTGAATGCAGAGAATTCAACTGGAATTCGAATTCGGCTCCCTTATTTCTCGTTGCGATCCGATATCTACTGTACCATGATGCACATACAACAAATCAAGCATATTTGCTGCATTTTGGCTGTTTCAATCTTCTTCGTGTTGTGAGGGAGGTTCTTCTGATGAGATATGCGGGATTCTTCATGGAGCAGAGATGTCCACCAAAACAAATTTGCTGAAATGACCTCGTCAAACTTGCTTTGATTTATAACCATCTCCGCCACTGACCCCTGAGGAGAGAAATGAAATGGGGAATTGGGATGACGATATGTGTGTATTTGTATCTTCTCGGAGTGTAGTTGGTAGGCAAATTAATGACCACTTGGATCTGTTCTCCCAGCTGCTTCACGTAGAACCCGGAACACTGCTTTACTAGGTTTCCTGCGCACCGTAAGCAAAACGCTGTCTCCCGAACACCGGTGTAGCCTTCACGAATCGCCATACCAGACTGCCTTCGAAACAGAAGTTGGCCCTTTTTACCTGTTTTTGGTCTCGAGCGAGAAACCGTAATTTCTTGCTTCTGAAAAGCCTCGCTTTCACCAATGACGCATGCGCCGCGTCATTCCAAAAACTGCCTTGCTTAAGCTCGCCTCGCGGTTCTATCACGTCTACGAACGCAGTGCAGACAAACCCCCTTCTCTTGATTCGGCGAGGTAAGTCTCCACCACACGATCTCGATGCTCGGATACTGACAAGAAAATGAAAGAAAAAAGTGTTTTTATTACCCTTCGTGGCTTTACGCAAAAGGATTTTCTCTATTTTTCTGAAATGTTTTTTGTTCTCCAGTCTGGTGTAAGTGTAGAGCATGATGCAAAGTGTGTAGATATCCAATTCTTTTAGGTTCTGCTTTGTTAAATATTTTTCCGCTTTTTTAATGGGGTATTTTATATTGATCTGGAATATAGAATAGTTTGAAGATTAGAAATGACAAAAGGGGAAATGAAAGGCGTCAAAATAAGGAAGACAAAATGTGAAGAGGAAAATGTTGAACTCTGTGAAACATGGGAATAAGATTGAATTATTTATTGTTTACGGCTTATCAACATTTTGAAAGCTACTTAAAGCCAGAAAATATTATTATAATGGAATGAAAATGATTGGCGTAAAAAATAAGAAAAAAGAAAATGTGAAGAGACAGAAAAGCTGATATGTGCAAATTTATAAGATTGGGTGATTTTTACGGCTCATCAATCTTTTGCAACTGATTTAAAGCCAGAAAATATTTTTAGAAGGTAAGAATTTTTTCGGGTGTGGAATGATTTAGGTCTACAAGTCTTGCAAATTAACGCTTAGCAGGGATGAGGGATAAAAGTATTTTTGTTGTTGTTTTTTGTTTTTTTACGGGTTATCAAGCCATTTTTAAATAATACTTATTGACTGATACAAACCTGACTAATTAGCCCATAGCTGGGGGAGGAGATGTGGATTCATATCTTTCTCAGTTCGCTTAACTTCGGTGATCGTTCGGAAACCAGTGTCTCAACATGAATTGATCGTAAGCCCATTACGCCACCCGCGCATACAAGCTGGTATTTTTAAGCTGCCACCCATCTAGAATTGACCAGTCTCGATATTGCTTAGCTTCGGTGATCGCACAGGAATTGGTGTTTCAACGTAAAGTTACGCTAACCCATTACGCCACACACACACACACACACACACACACACACACACACACACATCCATGCTTACAGCACCTGATACTCTGAAGCGGTCACCTATCTAAGTACTGACCAAGCACGATGTTGCTTAACTTCGATGATCGTATGGGAACCGGTGTCTCAACGTGCTTTTGCCGTAAGCCACACATAAGAAAACCTAGTGTTATCTGTTATTTAACCCATAGCTAGAGGTTGACAGATGCATGCGTTTTCTAAGGATATTTGAGCAAAACGAATGTAAGAATTCGAACCTTAAACGCAGATTCCAATATCCGCAAAGACAGTTTTTTATCGTACACAAGAGTATTAAGCGGTAATATAACTTCTTTTGCGGTTTTATTCAGCATGGAGTTACCGATTGTAAGTTTAACATAATTAGAAAATTCTTTGCACCAGAATCTATCTTACACATTTATAAGTCGACCCATGCTTTAAATATTGATGTCACAACTGATCTGGTGTTTCTTCTATCTATTTAGTGATTCTTGATAAAATCCAATGAAGAATCTGCAATATTATACGACTTTGTCTAGTATCTTGGCTTCGGTCATATTTCCACCGTTTTGACGTACCTCTCCTGTGCCTTTTCTATAAATATTTTCATATTAATTGTTCTAGTGAACTTTCATATTGCTACTAGTTAGAACTTCATAGAGACTTTGAGGTATTAAGGTAGCTGTATTAAAAACGGTAAGTAAGAATGTGCTGTTTTTGGTGTAAAGAATATTGTGTTATTTTAGAGACAGTAATGGTGGCCAGCTAAGTTTAAGATAAAACAGATTTAAGACCGGCCTTTTGGCCTTGTGCTAATTTTTTGTATTATTCAAAATATATATTACTGTACTGTCTGGTAACTCAAAATTACGGATTTAAGCGCAGTACCACGTTAGTAGCTCGCTTTCATCATTTTATAGTTAAAAAAATCTAGATTGTAACCGTAAGTTCTATGCTAACAGTTTCTTCTCTCGTACGTTGAACTTTTGTCCGGTTTCTTACTTTCTAGTCTATTTTGATCTTCAAAAATTTAAATCTATCTTAATTCCTGTTCTTTTATTTTTCTTTCTTCTTAATAATATTTTCTTTTTCTCATATTCTCTGACACTCAGTAACCCGTTATGTCTTAGTGGCTTTAATGTCTTCCTTGGGTGAAAGGATTTTAAAAAGAATAAAAGACATCCGCCATACTTACATACTTAACATTTTTCAATGAAATTAATGATGCCACCACATAAGCGGTCAAAGGGACGCTGCTGTTTCCTTGTCCCTACAAGAAGAAAAATACAATTGAACAAAGGCTTCTTGTAATAAAAACTGACATTAATTCAATCCAAATTTGTTAGAACAAAGCGTATTTTTATCTATAAAGATGTTTTTACACGATAATCTTTTACAAGAAAATACGTTTATAACGGGAAATTATTCACAATGCATCTCAATGTGCATTTATATTGTTTGAAATGCTCTTTGATCTGAAATTAAAAATTGCCAATACCCCTTGTTTTATTCAATGTTTTATTCGACTGGTTTTTCATAACTTCATTATTATAAATATTATCAACACAGCGTTTCAGCCAACAACCCTCTGGCGATCTTCAGGTGACCATTATTTTAACTCATATATATATGATCTCTTGTATCTTATTATTGTGTTATTTTGGTTTATGCTGCCGATCTTAATTAAATGTTATTATAAACGCAAAGTTTCGGCTAATTACGCCCTAGCCATATTCAGGCGACCATTATTTGGGTGTATATAGGACATTTGTATGTTTCGATTATTACGTTATTTTCATCTCTGTTAAGTTGGCACGTTTCGGTCAACTACCCTCTCGCCCATCCTCAATCATTTGGGTTTATATAGGATATCTTGTATGTTTCGATTATTGTTTTATTTAGGTCTCTGGGATGCCTATTTTAATTAAATGCTATTATAGAGAAAACATTTCAGTCGACTACCCTCTGCCCATCTTCATCTGTTTATTATTTGGGTTTATATAGGATATCTTGTATGTTTCGATTGTTTTATTTTTGTTTCTGTTTGTTCTCTAACAATCAATAACGAGAAAAATAATTCGAAAAATTTGAGTAAGCCAAAGTATATTGACGTTTCTTCCTCTGAAATCAAGATAGGCAAATGTCGAAACCATCTGACACCAAATTTTATACCACAGATGTAACGTCGTTGGTGTAAGCATTTGTTAATCACATGATCGTGAATTCAAACACTAAATCAATCGATGGATCAGCAGAAACTAAAAGGAAGCGGTTTTTTTTACAGGGACAAAAATAACACAATACTCAGCAGATACAAAAAATTCTATATCCCCCGAAAAATATGGATATGCAGAATAATTGGTCGAAACGCTGTGCATATAATAACAGCTCATGATGAAAACAACAGTTTGAATAAAAACTGAATATTTGAAATCCATTTCTGTAGGGTATCATTGCATTTCTCTGTTAAATCATTTTGCATTTTCATATCGCATATAGATTTGCAATTCGCTTATAATAAATATTTGCAATAAATTGTAAAATTTCGTAATGCCTTTTAATAAAAAATTGTTCTTTATATATTTGAACATCTACTTGTTTACCCCGAATTTATAATAATTTTATAGGTTTATAATTATTTATAAAAATTAATTTCATAAGTTTATAATAATTCATAATAATAATTTTCGTTTTCTACGATATCGTTTAGGTTGATTTACTCATTGACGAAAGTTTAAAACCACTTGGTTGTAATAAGGTTATTTTCGTTTGTTTTTTTTTGTTTTGTTTTGTTTGGGGGGGGTTGTATTAACTTATATTATATGAGATTGTATCATATGAGATTGTATCATATGACATTTTATGATGCAAAATCTTTTGTTATTGCATCTGCCATTATTCATACATGATTTATGTTCAAAATATTTTTATTTTTTTAAATTAGCAGCTATTGTGATAGTATTTGTGTAGTGAATTAAGCTTACAATCTGCTTTTATGTGCCGTGTCCCTTCAAGACGTAGTCGATCATGGCCCTCCACTTCGTCCGGTTTCTTGTAGCTCTTAGTATCTTTTTCGCTGTTATTTCTCTCAAACCTTGCTATGCATTCATTTGCCTAAGCCCACCAAGTATGTCACGCGCTGTCTTTCTTTCCCACTATTCGCCCTGTGAGTATAAGATTTCCCAAGCCCCTCTTCCTCATTACGCATCCCAGAAACTTTAGCTGTTTCTTCCTAATGTTAAGTAATAATTTTTCTGCTCATTTCCATTCTCTCTAAATCCTTGTCATTGTTCACATGTTCTTTATATTTTATTCTTAGGAACCTTCTGTAGAATTAAATTTTTGCTGCTTCGAGTTTTACAATATGAACAAAAATCCCCACTTTCACCTAAATGAAGTGCTCAAATTGTGATTCTACGAGATGTTGGCTATCCTAAATGTGAAATTTGTGTAAAAGAAGGTTGCAGTAAAACATCTGTGCACACTGCTATCGTGAATTTCTAAAAGTCAAGAACATTTGGCGACAAGGGGAGAAGTGGACGTCTAAGGAAAACCAGAGCTAGAGATGACCATTTGTTGAAGCGCATTGTTACCCAATCCTTGTATGAATATACGTGCTGCTCTGCTTGAAAATTGTACGAATATCCATTCTATGATAGTTTCATATTGTCTGAGATGTGATTTTTGTCTGAAATCATACAAACTGCCTTCTGAACAAAGTTTAAATGCAGCTATGAAGAAGCCATCAAAACAGATGATATGGGGTCAGTCAGTCAGTTAAGTGCCGTACGTGATACACGCTTGGGTGATCATATCTTGAGAGAGACATGACTGACTAGGCAGAAGATTATCCTTCAGTAAGTTGCTATTACTTTTTGCGGTAGACTGGTTGACAGCCAAGGCTATAGAACCCAATTTCTCCTGTTATCTAACCCATAACTGAAGGGAACAGACGGATTAATATTATTCCAATGGGTATTTGTGCAAAAGTGAATGCAATGAATTCAAATGAAATTCGAACTCGGCTCCCCGATCTTTTGTTCCGAGCCGATAACCACTGCATCACAACGCACATCATTTCGAGCATCATGTCCAAATATGGAAGAGCTGGACTCGTCTTCTTCTCTGCAGAAACAATAATGGATGTTGCAAAATATGTGGAATTACTGTAGAAGAAAGTGGAATCGTATATGCACATTAATCCATACACAATCCCATATGCACATTAATACATACACAATCACATATGCACATTAATCCATAGACAATCCCATATGCACATTAATACATACACAATCACATATGCACATTAATCCATACACAATCCCATATGCACATTAATACATACACAATCACGTATGCACATTGATCCATACACAATCCCATATGCACATTTATCCATACACAATCCCTTATGCACATTAATACATACACAATCCCATATGCACATTAATACATACACAATCCCATATGCACATTAATCCATACACAATCCCATATGCACATTAATACATACACAATCCCATATGCACATTAATCCATACACAATCCCATATGCACATTGATCCATACACAATCCCATATGCACATTACTACATACAGAATCACGTATGCACGTTGATCTATACACAATCCCATATACACATTGATCCATACACAATCCCATATGCACATTAATACATACACAATCCCATATGCACATTAATACATACAAAATCCCATATGCACATTAATACATACACAATCACGTATGCACATTGATCCATACACAATCCCATATGCACATTGATCCATACACAATCCTATATGCACATTAATCCATACACAATCCCATATGCACATTAATCCATACACAATCCCATATGCACATTAATCCATACATATCCCATATGCACATTAATCCATACACAATCCCATATGCACATTAATCCATACACAATCCCATATGCACATTAATCCATACACAATCCAATATGCACATTAATACATACACAATCCCATATGCACATTAATACATACAAAATCCCATATGCACATTAATACATACACAATCACGTATGCACATTGATCCATACACAATCCCATATGCACATTGATCCATACACAATCCTATATGCACATTAATCCATACACAATCCCATATGCACATTAATCCATACACAATCCCATATGCACATTAATCCATACATATCCCATATGCACATTAATCCATACACAATCCCATATGCACATTAATCCATACACAATCCCATATGCACATTAATCCATACACAATCCAATATGCACATTAATACATACACAATCCCATATGCACATTAATCCATACACAATCCAATATGCACATTAATACATACACAATCCCATATGCACAGTAATACATACACAATCCGATATGCACATTAATCCATACACAATCCCATACGCACATTAATACATACACAATCACGTATGCACATTGATCCATACACAATCCCATATGCACATTAATACATACACAATCCCATATGCACATTAATATATACAGAATCACATAGGCACATTAATACACACACAATCCCATATGCACATTAATCCATACACAATCCCATATGCACATTAATACATACACAATCACGTATGCACATTGATCCATACACAATCCCATATGCACATTTATCCATACACAATCCCTTATGCACATTAATACATACACAATCACGTATGCACATTGATCCATACACAATCCCATATGCACATTAATCCATACACAAACCCATATGCACATTAATACATACACAATCCCATAAGCACATTAATCCATACACAATCCCATATGCACATTAATCCATACACAATCCCATATGCACATTACTACATACACAATCACGTATGCACGTTGATCCATACACAATCCCATATGCACATTGATTCATACACAATCCCATATGCACATTAATACATACACAATCCCATATGCACATTAATACATACAAAATCCCATATGCACATTAATACATACACAATCACGTATGCACATTGATCCATACACAATCACGTATGCACATTGATCCATACACAATCCTATATGCACATTAATACATACACAATCACGTATGCACATTAATCCATACACAATCCCATATGCACATTAATCCATACATATCCCATATGCACATTAATACATACACAATCCCATATGCACATTAATCCATACACAATCCAATATGCACATTAATCCATACACAATCCCATATGCACATTAATCCATACACAATCCCATATGCACATTAATACATACACAATCACGTATGCACATTGATCCATACACAATCCCATATGCACATTGATCCATACACAATCCCATATGCACATTAATCCATACACAATCCCATATGCACAGTAATACATACACAATCCCATATGCACATTAATACATACACTATCACGTATGCACATTGATCCATACACAATCCCATATGCACATTAATCCATACACAATCCCATACGCACATTAATACATACACAATCACGTATGCACATTGATCCATACACAATCCCATATGCACATTAATACATACACAATCCCATATGCACATTAATATATACAGAATCACATATGCACATTAATACACACACAATCCCATATGCACATTAATACATACACAATCACGTATGCACGTTAATCCATACACAATCCCATATACACATTAATACACACGCAATCACATATGCGCATTAATCCATACACAATCCCATATGCACATTAATACATACACAATCCCATATGCACAGTAATACATACACAATCCCATATGCACATTAATACATACACTATCACGTATGCACATTGATCCATACACAATCCCATATGCACATTAATCCATACACAATCCCATACGCACATTAATACATACACAATCACGTATGCACATTGATCCATACACAATCCCATATGCACATTAATACATACACAATCACGTATGCACATTAATCCATACACAATCCCATATGCACATTAATACATACACAATCACATATGCACATTAATCCATACACAATCCCATATGCGCATTAATACATACACTATCACATATGCACATTATTCCATACACTATCACATATGCACATTATTCCATGCAGAATCCCATATGCACATTAATACATACACAATCAGATATGAACATGGATCCATACACAATCCCATATGCACATTAATACATACACAATCACATATGCACTTTAATCCATACACAATCACATATGTGCATTTATACATACACAATCCCATATGCACATTATTACATACACAAACACATATGCACATTAATCCATACACAATCCCATATGCACATTAATACATACACAATCCCATATGCACATTAATACATACACAATCCCATATGCACGTTGATCTATACATAATCCCATATGCACATTAATCCATACACAATCCCATATGCACATTAATACATACACAATCCCATATGCACATTAATACATACACAATCCCATATGCACATTATTCCATACACAATTCCATATGCACATTATTCCATACACAATCACATATGCACATTAATCCATACACAATCCCATATGCACATTGATCCATACACAATCCCATATGCACATTAACACATACACAATCACGTATGCACGTTGATCTATACATAATCCCATATGCACATTAATCCATACACAATCCCATATGCACATTAATACATACACAATCACGTATGCACATTGATCTATACATAATCCCATAGGCACATTAATGAATACACAATCCCATATGCACATTATTCCATACACAATCCCATATGCACATTAATACATACACAATCACATATGCACATTAATCCATACACAATCGCATATGCACATTAATACATACACAATCACGTATGCACATTAATCCCTACATTATTGCATATGCTCATTAATCTATACCCAATAATTATGCACGATGTTGCTCCAGGTCACCGGTCAAATGTTGTTCAAAATTTTTTGAACGGATTCAACATAACAACACTCGGCTGTCCGTGAAGCAGTTTCGATCTTAACCCAATTGAAAATTTATGGGAAATAGTCAAAAACAAAATTGTTGAAAAAATAACATTCAAATAGTGAATCACTTAAGAAGACTATTAAAGAAGCCTGGACGAAATAATCTGATTTCTATAACAATTTTATTCTCAGCAGCCATAAAAAATAAAGGTGGTAAATCAAGATACTGACCGCTGGACTATTTGACTTGAAATGTATAAGAGAACATCGTCTTATACCTATCTAAACTTATTTATAAATGGAACTTTGTCTGTGTGTGTATGTGTGTGTGTGTCCATTACCTATAGACTCAGAAACGGCTGAACCGATTTTCTTGAAAATTTACACAGTTGTACTGTAAGCGTCTGCAAGTGTTCTTAGCTAGGTTTTGTGTCGAGGTGCCCCCGATAAATATCGAAAATCGATAATCGAAAAAATCGGGTTATAGAAGGATTGGTCCGATTTTAATCAAATTTGATACATATGAAGACAAAGACATAAAAACGATATTCAGAAGTTTTAAGGTTACAGTTCTTACAATAGTGCAGAAAATTGATAATATATATATATATATATATATATAAAAAAGGCAAGATGTGTGTGTGTGTGTGTGTGTGTGTGTGTGTGTGTGTGTGTGTGTGTGTGTGTGTGTGTGTGTGTGTGTGTGTGTTTATCTGCCTGTATGTCTGTATTTTTTTCAGACCTTTTATTTTAGTTTTTGCTTCGGGTTTGGCTCTAAGTAGGTATAATTGTAGTTCTTAGTCTCAGCCATGATACCATTTACTCAATGGACTTATCTAGCCTTCAAAATTCAGTTTATGACGAAAAAAACTTATTTGATATCGATACCCGGAAATCAAAATTTGACTTACTTTCAGTCTACGGTTTCGCTTTAACTGGAAACAACTATTGCTTTTTAGTCTTTCGTGCCAACATCCAAAGAGTCTGAGCTCCAGGACCATAGATTAGTTTTAAATCTTTCATTACACCCGAGCAACGCCGGGCTATACTGCTAGTCTGTGAATAAAATTGACTCTCTTTCATAAATCTCAGTCTGTTTACCATCAGAATGGATGATGCTTGTCTCCTAGAGAGCAACACAGTACAACTCCTTGGCCTCACTCTTTCAAACAACCTCAAATGGAATAACTACATCGAATCTATAGCTGTATTTGTTGCTAGGATGTTTGAGTCACTGTGTCGGGTCAGGAAGTTTTTCTCGTCAGAATCCATTTTGCACGTTTATAAAGCTAACATTCGTCCCTGCATTGAATACTGTTTCCATATCTGATCAAATGCTCCTGCTATTCATCTTGAGGTTCTCGACAAAATCCAAATGAAGATCTGCAATACAATCGATTCTAACTTGGCAGCTCGCTTGCAGTCACCTTCTGGCCGACGAGATGTGGCTTCCTTCTTATTTCCTACGGGTGTTTTCATGACCAATGCTCTATCGATCTTCTTTCCCTTGTATCCCGACCACAGGCGTACTACTAGATTGGCGTCATGGTCCCACCTTTTTACCGTCGTAATAGTTAAATGTAATTGCCTATTCTACTCTAACAGTTTCTTTTCTCTCACTTCCCATTTGTGGAACTCTCTACCCTTTGCTTGCTTTCCGGATAGCTACGTTCTCTAAAACGTCTAAATGCAACGTCAATCGCCTTCTTCTCTCTCGTTAATTATTGTCCATCTCTTATCATTTCTTCGACATACTTGTACCTTGTTTTTTTTTTTTCTCACAATGTAACCCCCTCCGCACCAGTGACGGTCCTGCCTTGCTTGGGGTGAAATGATTGTAACATTTTTTTAAATAACATGTTATTGTGTTGTTGTTTAACATTCAGATAGTAAAAGTACAAGATGGTTTTAAACATTTTCCTAATGACAGTATTATGTCAAATTGTTTGACGTAGATGACGTAGATTTCTTTATCGAATCGATTGTAATATATTTTTATATTAAATGTTTTGCAATATGTTTTTATAATATATCATTTGTATTGTGTTTCTGTGATAAGTTATGTAAAATGTAGTTAATTTATCAATTTTATGGTAAACCCTTTACAATGCATTGCTATTTCCGAGCCGGCGTATTCACAAGACAATTTTAACGGCAATAACGGTGGAAGTTTTCTTCGTATCTTCCGTACATTTTCTTGACGCTAACAAATAATTTTATCAGGTTTCCTTACCTGCAATTGTGGGTGAGCTATGTAGCCCGTTTCTCGAAAACTACCGTCAGAATTTTGGCGTTTGATCAACCAGCGTAAAGAGCGTCTCATTTGTTTCTTGTCAATTATCACTTTCATTTTATTATCAATTACTTGCTGAAAGTTTTCCAGTACAAAAGCAGTCAGCCTGAAATAAAAGCAGTGATGATATATAATGTTCGAACAAAGCACTAAACGGAAAGGAAACTACAAGACAGGAGGTAGATGAAGAAAGGACTACAAATATCCTACAAGAAAACTGAATGCAAGGTCATCAGTAAAAGGAAGAGCTGAAAATGTCAACTACAAGCTGAGGATACTGAAATCAAGCTAGTACAGAAATTTAAATACCTGGGAGAGGTTCTAACTGAATTCGCCTTCTGACCTCAATGTCGCGACATTGAGATCAGAAAGCGAATTGGCATGACCAAGGATGCATTCCAGAAGCAGAATAAGGTACAGTACTAAGAGACAGGAAAAGTATTGGATTGCTACGTGATGTCTGTTCTTCAATAATCTCTAATTCAATATTTACTAATGGATTGTTTTGTTAGTTACGAGTTATCAACCTTTTTCAAGTTATTTTAAGACAGAAAATATTGTAGATGGCAATAATTTTGGGAAATAATAATAGTTTGCTGGTATAAGTTCTACTAATTAACACATAACTGGGGGAGAAGTGATATATTCATAACTTCCCCAAGGGTATTCGCGCGTAAGTAAATATGGTATTTACCCTACTCCCCCACTGGAGCGGGATGTGATACAAGGTCTTCTTTTATGTGGGGACCTTGTACGGACGGGCACGGGGACAAAAACATTCCCTAGTCCCTTCAACCGCCAGTTGAGCTGGACCCGTTGACGAGCACCTGGTCCACCCTTCTGCTGCAATGGGGTGGCGCAGCCGCGGGACACTGTTCCCGGGACTGGGCATCTATCAGTGTAATTTTTCTCAGAAGCAACCCTGTCCCCGCGGACGAGGCTATAACTTAGCCGCAATAGATAGATAGATAGATAGATAGATAGATAGATAGATAGATAGATAGATAGATAGATAGATAGATAACGTAACCGAAGACTGAAATAAACACCAAGACAATCAAACATTAAATGACGAAAATGAGTTCTGAGATGGAGAGTTGCGTTGCGCATCCTTCTGGTTAATAAATTAATGTTTTGAAAAAAAATATTAAATATTTTTCAACCAACGTGTCGTGTTCCAGCCAATGTTTTAAACAAAAATATGCTTCGTGAACCTTTTAAATGGTATTTAAGCAAAGTTTCTAGACGAACAAAACCAGTACGAAGATATAGACAGCAACAGTTCACGGCGCTCGACTTAAAAGAAATTCTTTTACCCATTTACTCGTCTTCCACATTAAGCTACATGCAATTTACACTTTCCTTCTCATTTTTTCTCTCTTTTTTTTACATTTAATCACACTCACATCGCTAACAAAAATTTAGTTATAATAACACGAAAATAATGATATTATATATTTTTTATTTGAAAATCTTTTCGCCTTTTTCTTTGTTATGGGTTGATAAAAATCCACAACAAAATTGGTAATTCCGATGTGATTCAGATAACTCTTTACGTGTCCTTAACAATATATACAGTATATGCAGTCAGACGTTGTGATCACAGGATCTATTTTGTTGAATCACATTTGATTCAGTCACAAATTGAAAATCAAAAATAATTAATTTCAATGTAAAATGATGAAATCCTTATTTCCATCAAATAAAAAGGAAAGTTATCACCTACCACACACTTCCCGGTGGCTGCAATGGGAATATAGTGTACGAATTATCGTAGAACTGGTAGCATAACTGGTTTTGGTAGTCTGTAATTATAAATTAGAATCCACATTCATATATATATATATATATATACATACAACTTTTTTGTTCTAAACACGCACACACACACACACACACACACACACACACACACACACACACACACATATATATATATATATATATATATATATATATATATATATATTGTCATATGCCTGCCTCGACGATAACCATCAAGATTACACGTCGATTCGGAAATATTTACATTTTCACATCTATGGACAGATACGGATTATCTCTCCTAGATCATGACAAATGGACAATGATAAACAAAAATAAGAAAGTAATATTTCTGTTCAATTGATATAATCGAATTGCAATCTTCCCAGGTCTGCTTCAATATCAACACATGCGCTGACCAACAATTCAAGGATGAACGACAAGACGAGACGATTTTTTATATAAGATTTTAATAAGTAACAAAATATTAAAATAAAAAAATAACTAAGTATGAATAAGAATGTCCAGTGACCTGAACCTCAAAACTTATATTCGGATACCCAACATCGTAGAAATAACAATTTACAACACATATCAACAAATATGAACAAATACAAGCGAATACGAATGCAAGAGATTAACACAAAATAAAATAAAAATAGGGAGAACCATATAATTCATAAACACGTGGTATGGTGTATGTGGTAACATAATATTCGTGGAAGTGTATGCGTGTTCTAACATGGGTCTAAGAATATAATAACTTATCTTTATATCAGTTCCTTCTCTCTTATTTTACTGTATTTTCTTTTCTCTCTTCCTCCTCTTTCTTTATACAACTTCGGACTCAAACGCAGTCCACTTGAAATGTAAGTATTTATGAAAGTCTCTATTTTCTTTCAGTTGACTGTTGTACTTTCAGCATACAAATTATCTGAAATATCCGCATTTTCTTTATTCTTTTATTCAAACAAGAATCGTATTTTCTGCACTCGAACAATTCTGCTTTTTCTTATCTTCAATATTTCTTGCTTCATATGTTAACTTCTCTGCCGACTATCTTTCTTTCTTGTCTTTTCTTTTCTTGATAAACAACTCGACTTCGCTTTCTTTCTCTTCTTTTACCAAACAGGATTCAGCATACAAATAATATTATAGCTTCTTATCTTATCTTCGTCCCTATCTTTCTTTC
>JBBBDQ010000906.1:2582500-2662500 GCA_037127315.1 Ascarosepion bandense | reverse complement strand
AAATTAAATAAATGAATTTAACATTGAGTTCTCTCGAGTTCGTCTCTTTATATATATATATATATATGTGTGTGTGTGTGTGTGTGTGTGTGTGTGTGTGTGTGTGTGTGTAAAGGATCTGTAAAAGTAGGTATACAGCAAGTGTTATAACATACAACATCATAATTCATTTAATTTATCAAAAGTTTGTTTATTTTTATGTTTGTTGATTTAATATTAGTTGTACTTCATTTTTTTTTTTTTTTGCTAAAATTGTTGGGTGTTTTTTAGATATTATTTAAATAAGTTTATTAAAATCAATTATCAGAAATATTTAAAAACTTTTATGATCAACTTTATCCTATGATTCAATAACTGTTTCCGAAGTCAAATGCGATCATCCAACATGATACTGTTCCCATTTATACTGCTAAAATTGTAGCTGAATAGCACGAGGAACATTCTAGATAACTAGAACATATTATCTGGCGACTACAGTCTCCAGATCCCAACATCATTGAACATTTATGGTTTATTTTAGATAAACAAGTGAGGAGTCGATATCATTGTGGGGCAGAACCACCTTCGGCAGTAATTACAGCTTGAATTCTGCGTGGGGTCGACTTTGTACAAAGTTTGAATTGTTTCCAGGGAAATTTTTATCCGTTCTTCCGCTAAAACAGTATCCAATTCTTTCAATGATGATGGTAGAAAATATCAATTCTTCACTTATTTTTCTAAAATGTTGATTTTAATACCTTTTCATTGGTATTTCTCTTAAACCTGCTCTGCATCAACTTGCTCAATCCCATCAAGTATGTCACGCGTTGTTTTTCCCATTCCCTCTTTCCTTTCTGTAAGTATCAGAATTGCCAAGCTCTCCTTCCTCATTACGTGTTCCAGAAACTTCTGCTGTCTATTACTGATGCTAATTATAAATTTAATTTTGTTTCCGTTCTCTCAGAAACTTTGTTGTTGTTCTGCTCATGGTATCTTCAGTATCTTTCTGTATAACCACATTTTGGTTGTTTCAGTCTTTCCTTCAAATTTGGTGAGATTTTTTTTTTTTAATCGTATCACCCCGAGCAAGACGGTAATGCCACTGATGTGCAGGGGGTTACGTAATAGTGAAAAGATTGAAAAAGAGAAAGCTGGAAACCACATCCTAAACAGGGAACAAGGGATGAGCCTCTTAACCTGTTCAATAGACGTGGGTGGAGTGTGAACCAGGCGATAGATAGATTTTGTCCAGCATTCGCTGCCATATTGAAGGAGATATATCATATAACAGTCCAGTACTCTTATTTACTTTTATTTATTTTTTAAACGAAATCTTCATGTCTCTCAGTACTCTGCTTAGCTTTTGGGATGCGTTCTTGACCATCACAATACACCTTCAGCTCTCAATACACCTTCGGCGATTTCCGTCCACAGTTAGAACACTTTCCAGGTATTTAAATTTCTGTGCTTGCTTTATTTTAGTATCCTCAACTGGTAATTGGCATATTGGGCACCTCTTGTTACTGATGACCATGCATTCAATTTTCTTGTACTTTTTTGCAGTCCTCTCTTTCCGCTTTTTTTCAGCTACCTTCTCTAGGAGGTCTTGTAGTTTCCTTTTCATGTCTGCTATTAGCACTGTATCTTATACTGTTCAAATTGCGATTCCCGCCATGACTTCTCGCAGAATTGCCTCGCTGTATAGTTTGAATAGATTTGCTGAGAAGACACATCTTTTTCTTAAAACCCTTTCTATTTTTGTATATATCTTGAACTCATTTCCTGTTTGTATACAGGCGGTTTGCTGCCAGTATAGATTCTTGATTATTCTAATATCTTTCTCAAATATGTCAAGGTTGCCGAGCATCTCTATCAAGTTTTGTTGCGTACTTTCTCGAATGCCTTTATGTAGTCTACAAAACGCATGTACGCGTTCTTTTGCATTTGTATTGCTGTTATGATGCCCTATCTACACTGGAATTAACTCTTCCTCCTTCATAAATACTAACCTGCGAGACTTCACAGACGAGGCAGTCGAGACTCAGTGTAACTTTACAGTTCGGACGGACATTTCTATCTGCTGATTAATTACTCTTATTTTGTATATATGTTCTGTTATTCCAATACACTAATTCAAGCTACCTTCATGTTTTCGTGTCTTTCTTCCTGGCCCTAACACGCCAAAACAATTGCCCCTTCTGATAAAATTTTCAACATAAATATTGCGTTTTTGTTCCAGTATCCTTGACGAATCTCGGACATTTTTGATGTGTCCTTGGTTTAAGACCAATCAGAGAATAACACGAACGCAAACGGTTTGGTTAGATACATATATTCAACAATACAAAATACAGAACAACATATACATAAGATAGTCAAATCAAATATAGCGCTGGGCGAGTCTTGCCGTATCGCGATAGTGCTACCACTACTACGTGACTCAGTTCTCAGATAAGTACTGTCTCATAGCTTTGGGTGAGTCCATTCTGATCTGTGGGTAATCCTCCCATAACACTAATCAACCAATCTACAACCTTCTGTTGAAAACCTGACGATGCCAAAAAAAAAAAATCATATGTTATAGGGAGTTTGGTTATGTATGACACAAGGCCAAATTAAACATTAACGATCTTCCTATAGCTTCAAACTCTTCCTCCTTCATAAATACTAACCTGCGAGACTTCACAGACGAGACAGTCGAGATGCAGTGTAACTTGATAGTTCGGACGGACACTTCTATCTGATGACTAATGACACTCTTATTTTGTATTTTGTATATATGTTCTGTTATTCCAATACACTGGTTCAACATACTTTCTTCTTTTCGTGTCTTTCTTCCTGGCTCTAACACGCCGCAACACTTTGACACAGATCAGCCAATCTTCTTTAATTTCCGATTATCTTTGAAGATATTTGAGCTAATCCATTTTCCTTCTTTTGCTCTTGACACATACAGACGATCAACCTCACCCTTAGAATGACTCACGTGGTGGCAAGATAAGTTCCGCAAACCCGACTGTTTGTAAAAGACTATCTTTTCTTCTTTTCTCTCTTTTCCTGTAAATACAAGATTATAGCATCTTCATCTGTGTTGTGTACTTTTCTTCTCGCCGGCGTCACAATATTGTTACCAATTAAAATTGGGAAATTTCCAATACTTTTAACTCTGCACGACTGGGTTTGTCTACATCAGCTTGTTTGGTAGGGGAAGAATATTTACTATGAAGAGGCTTATCTTGCCATTGTTCCTGCATTTGGTACATCTTTTAATTTGTTGGTTTCTTTTAATATTAAATAAAATGTTTTATTTATTTCATATTCTCTGTGTTCTCTATCTACATTAGCATGAACTCTTCCTCCTTCATGAATACTAACCTGCGAGACTTCACAGACGAGGCAGTCCAGACGCAGTGTAACTTTACAGTTCGGACGGACATTTCTATCTGCTGATTAATTACTCTTATTTTGTATATATGCTCTGTTATTCCAATACACTAGTTCAACATCCCTTCATGTTTTCGTGTCTTTCTTCCTGGCCACAACAATTGCCCCTTCTGATAAAATTTTCAACATAAATATTGCGTTTTTGTTCCAGTATCCTTGACGAATCTCGGACATGATTAAGCTGATGAATTTTGTTATGTGGTTCATTAAGCTGATTGTTCGGTGGACCTCACATTCTTTTGCACCTCGCTTCTTAGGCAGTGCTATGAAAATTGATCTGCTTGGGTCTTACGGTATATCGCCACTTTTAATCTTGTCTACCTCGAAATCGTCAAAGGCTAAGGCATCTCTATTACAATACCGTCATGTCCTGCTGCTTTATTTCTATTTAAATTGGCCAGTGCAGATTCCACTTCAGTTTTTAATATTTCTG
This sequence comes from Ascarosepion bandense, assembly GCA_037127315.1. NCBI lineage: Eukaryota > Metazoa > Mollusca > Cephalopoda > Sepiida > Sepiidae > Ascarosepion > Ascarosepion bandense. Next base: position 2,658,644 of record JBBBDQ010000906.1, on the reverse strand, counting down.
GTTCATCAGTATCTCTGTGTTTTGCCGGTTGCTCTTTCTTGTCGTGAAAGAGATTTCCAATATATTCGTCCCATCGCAGAAATATTTTTCTTTCTCTAATATGAGTGTCCTCTCCTTGGATTTTTTTAAGCATATCTTCTTTATTTGTCACGCCCAGTCTCTCTACTTCCGCACATTTGTCGTTGAGCCATTCTTCTTTAGCCTGTCTGCAATTGTTCCTTATTCCCTTGTGTAGTTTCCTGTATTCCATTCCATGTCTTGGGATTGTTTTCTGTCTCCTTTCCATGATGTCAAGAATCTCATCTGTGATCCAATGTATAACTACTTTTGGACCACTCTGTATATGTTTGAAATAAACGGAGAGTTTACTCAAATAAGAGTATCCGCTAATATATATATATATATATATATATATATGATAAAATCTAATTTTACGGCATGCTATATTTATGGCTTAAATTTCTTAATATCAGTGAGAGAGCGTATGACTTGAAGACTGCATTCATGCACGAAACAGACTGTCACTGCTCAGGTTTGATCTGAATGCACATTTATATATATATATATATATATATATATATATATATATATATATATATATAAAGATGTGTGTGTGTGTGCGTCACTGACACCTTGACTCTAGAGTTTCATAGATTAACTTATCGTAATTGTTCAATCTTTCTCAAGAGATTTCAGCTGTTAAGTACTTTTTTCTCATTTGTATTTTCTTTTTCAAGTTTGATGAAGTAATTGATTAGTTTATGCATTAGTTAGAATACGCTTATTATTGATGTTATGTTGACTTTTCTTTTTGCATGCGTGTGTGTGCGTATAATGGTATATATGTTTTTGAGCGTATGCTTGTGCGTGTGTGTGTGTGTGTGTGTGTGTGTGTGTGTGTGTGTGTGTGTGTGTGTGTTTTTCAAATGTTGTGATTATCTATCTATCTATCGTTATTTTCGTTTTAGGTCCCGAAGGCCTTTATTCCTTCAATTTTTTTCAAAAATAGCCTTATTTCAGTGCACGTGTATATGCTGAACTCAAATCAACAATTAGATATTGAAGAAACCTACCTTTTTTTATGTTAACGACCCAAAAAATCGGACTTCTTCTTGCTCTATTTGTCACCCACTACCAGCTCAGTGATAAGACATTCGCTGCTGAATGACTTTACACGTAGGAAAATAATTTTGGCCTATTTACGTCCTTTACTGAAAAGTTTTTGATGAAATTACTACGCGATTTTTTTTCTGGTACTTAATTTTAGCAGAAAGTTGCGTGTATGTGTGGGGTTTTTTTGTTGTTTTTTTTTTTGTGTTTTAGTTTGTTTGTTTTTGTTTTTTGGTAATTAATTTAAGAAAGTTGCGTGTACTTAATTAGAGAAAAAGCTTCACTTTCAAATATATGTAAATAAGTGTAGCTTAATTAACCTTCAAATATATTGCGTGTATTTGCGTGTTGATTTTTTCCTTTCTTTTTTTTTTTTTTTTTGGCGGGGGGGTGACTTAATTTTAGGAGAAGGTTAACTTTCAAATATATGAAAATATAGATTTTTTAAAGTAAGTTTTTTTAAGGTTAAGTAAAACTACACTTATCACTTATTTTCATATATTTGAAAGTTAACTTTCTTATGAAATTAAGTACCAAAAAAAGAACTAATTACCAAAAAAAAGAGGAAAAAAAGAACACGCAAATACAAGCAACTTTCTGTCGACCGAAAAAAAATCGCATAGTAATTTCTGCAAAGAATTTACAGTAACATCGTTATGGTCGTTAACATCAAAAAAGTAGGTTTCTTCATTATCGAATTATTGATTTGAGTTCAGCATATACATTTGCACGTAAATCAGGCTATTTTGGGAAAATTTGAAGGGATAAATGCCTTCGGGACCTAAAACGAAAATTTACCGTGTTATTTGAAGAAATATACATTATTAACTAAAACAGCTGATTTAGATTCCTTTCTTTCACAATACGGTCAGTTTTAGAACCACTGGAGTGATAGGGTGTAATTTATTTTTTCTTTTTTTCTCGGGTCCTTTGCAGTAGTGTGCAGTAATATGAATCTATTTTCAGGGTGTAAGATGAAATATTTTTAATCTTAAAAATTATTGCATCATCCGTGATTGCATCAGATTTTTATCACACCCAGACACTATTGTCTCGACTACGGACATTGTTTACGATGGATGTTACCCAAGAAAGCGTACGAAAATTGTAACGCTACACGAACACACTGATAAACTGATAAGCCTTCCAGACAGATTGCGGATATTGTTGGTGTCAACCTTTCAACAGTCAGTCGTGTCATCAAGAAGGTGAAGAAACAAACTGGATCAATCAGAACAGAAAGTGAAGGAAAATGAGTTAGGAAAAGAAAAACAACGCCAAGAAATTACGTATATATGATTAGGTAAAGTGAGAAAGATCCAAAAAAGACATTATTTGTTTTGTTTCAATTAATTTTCACAAGGTAGATAGATAGATAGATAGATAGATAGATAGATAGATAGATAGATAGATAGATAGATAGATATGAACAGACTGAGATAGATAGATAGATAGATAGATAGATAGATAGATAGATAGATAGATAGATAGATATGATAGAACAGACTGAGATAGATAGATAGATAGATAGATAGATAGATAGATAGATAGATAGATATGAACAGACTGAGATAGATAGATAGATAGATAGATAGATAGATAGATAGATAGATAGATATGAACAGACTAGATAGATAGATAGATAGATAGATAGATAGATAGATAGATATGATATGAACAGACTAGATAGATAGATAGATAGATAGATAGATAGATAGATAGATAATAGAACAGACTAGATAGATATGATAGATAGATAGATAGATAGATAGATAGATAGATAGATAGATAGATAGAACAGACTAGATAGATAGATAGATAGATAGATAGATAGATAGATAGATAGATAGATAGATAGATAGATAGATAGATGTTAAAGTACATAATATCAGGGATAGAGCGTACGTATCTAAACATAAATATACAACTAGATAATGTCGTCAACACTCAGCAGCGTCAGTCTTTCATCCTCCGGCCATGTTAAAAATTATTATAGAGACTGTCGGACAGAAAGAATTGCAGATGAGAATGCTGTTCTTTTTAGCTATTTTATAGTGTTGTTTGTTAACTTGCTTACTTACTTATTATTGATTACTTAATTATTTGTTGTTCATTACTGTTATTACTTTTGCTTTTTGCTTATGTGTGTATTTCTAGTTTTTTTTTAACACAACCGTTGTTGCCCATCTAGTAACCTTTAAGATAATACAAGACACCATCTCGTCATAATGCACCATTGATGAGCATAAACACAACACACACGGTCTGGTGATTGCGTTTAAGCATAAAACGAACTGCCGCTCCTCGGTGTTGACCTCAATTTCCAATATATATATATATATATATATATATATATATATATATATATATATATAGAACATAGTGATGATCCACTTATACTGTCTTAACAATATGTATGGGAAAAACTACTAAAAAGTTGCAAGTTTAAAAATATATTTTTCTGGCAGTATTTATTTCTTTTATTATATTTGATATTTCAGACCTTGCCTCGGCCTTTCATCAGAAACAAATGATGTATTTGTTTCTGACGAAAGGCCGAGGACGGTCTGAAATATCAAATATGATAAGAGAAATAAATAAATACTGTCAGAAAAATACATTTTTTCACCCAATATATCCTGATTTAAATATCAAGATAAATTGTTTTGCGATATTAATAAATATATATTTTACTTCTTTACATTAAAAGAGAAAGTTCTATAAAATGTATTTTGAATTTTAAATGTATATTTAATTTGATGTTCTATCAAATCAGAGGTAGTTTCATGTTAATAAGTATATTTCTTTTACAAAACATACTTCGCATTTAATTCAAAATATTTTACAGTCGCTTTTTACAGCTGTTTATTTATTTACAATCAAGTCGTGTGACACAAATAGACTTTTCACCAGAAAAAGAAATTGTTTCAATTAATTTGCACAAGGGTGTAAGCATATTCGAAGCAGTACAACCGGAGGAGGAGGATGATGATGATGATGATGATGATGATGATGATGATGATGATGATGATGATGATGATGATGATGTCATTGTCGCTTTTTACACCTGCTTATTTATTTACAATCAAGTCGTGTGACACAAATAGACTTTTCACCAGAAAAAGAAATTGTTTCAATTAATTTGCACAAGGGTGTAAGCATATTCGAAGCAGTACAACCGGCTGATGATGATGATGATGATGATGATGATGATGATGATGATGATGTCATTGTGCTTCTAACAATGGACTTGATTTTGTTAGTAAATCACAATAACTGAGGAATTTAATTCATTACCTTCTTTAATTAAGCCTTCGAGCGTTCGTCTTCGTCTTCTGAAAAGAGCACGTCGGGATCGTAAGTAAGCATACATGTAAACATGCCAAGCGAATATTGATGCAACTTGTTCGCCGCATTGTGTTGGGAGAGGAACAAACTTTCTAAGATTCTGAAGCACAATTCCCATCATGTCACCTGAAAAAAAATCAGTATATATTAAAATTAGTCATTTTAGATCACACAATTTGTCAATACCACTAATTTTATTTGTTTTTTATTCAATATTTTACTTGGTAACATATTAAAGGAAAAGGTGTCTAAGAAAATATTAAATAAGTTTTGTTAGAACAGAATACGGAATACGCATCACTGACCTTTAAAGATTTGTTGAAGCACACTCTACGATAGAAAAATTACAATTTTAAACATCGCATCATTGGCGACAATTTATCGCTCGCATAACATGTGTGTGAAGAAGAAAAGTGTTGTGGCCTGTTAGGGCCAGGAAGAAAAACACGAAAAGAAGAAGGTAAGTTGAACCAGTGTATTGGAATAACAGAACATATATACAAAATAAGAGTGTGATTAGTCAGCAGATAGAAATGTCCGTCCGAACTGTCAGGTTACACTGCATCTCGACTGCCTCGTCTGTGAAGTCTCGCAGGTTAGTATTTATGAAGGAGGAAGAGTTTGAAGCTATAGGAAGATCGTTAATGTTTAATTTGGCCTTGTGTCATACATAACCAAACTCCCTATAACATATGATTTTTTTTTTTTTTTTTTTTGGCATCATCAGGTTTTCAACAGAAGGTTGTAGATTGGTTGATTAGTGTTATGGGAGGATTACCTACAGATCAGAATGGACTCACCCAAAGCTATGAGACAGTACTTATCTGAGAACTGAGTCACGTAGTAGTGGTAGCACTATCGCGATACGGCAAGACTCGGCCAGCGCTATATTTGATTTGACTATCTTATGTATATGTTGTTCTGTATTTTGTATTGTTGAATATATGTATCTAACCAAACCGTTTGCGTTCGTGTTATTCTCTGATTGGTCTTAAACCAAGGACACATCAATTAGAGATTGTGGATTTGTGGAATAGTGGAAATATACATTTTGCATGCTAGAATAGAAATTTATTAATATAAAGGACAACAAGAATTGTAGAAGTTAACTTAAATGAGAAACAACTAATGAGTATCAAGTGTCGTAGAAACGTTCGTAGGAGTAACTTGTTAGAAAGAGTTTATGCGTATGTATGTATGTATGTATGTATGTATGTATGTATGATCGTTTGTTTGGCAGAACTGTCTTTGAATGGAGAAGATGTAAAAGGAATCAGCACACGAGAAAGGAGAAAGAGGACGAATATGCGACGCGACCTTACGTCCGACTTGAAGCTTCTCCCGTTACATTTTAGTGTGTCGTCTCGCTGCTCCCATCTGACTGACTGACTGACTGACTGACTGACCGAAGCCTTTAAATAGTCATTTAGTTTTTTCGCACTGGATCGCTAAGTCATTTTAGTCATGCAAATCGCTTCCGTTGGTCTGAAAATCAATTTAACATCTACTCGCGAAATCTGGCTTCGACTTTTTCTTTAAGCACAAGATCAATCTTTTTTTATTCGAAAAAACCAGGATTTCACACGTCACTGTGAATTTGTGTAAAAGTGAAGAAGAAGGTTGCTATAAATTTTTAATTTCCTATCCACCACAAGTTCATTCCGTATATATAATTTTAATTATGTAGTAGTAAGTATAAGGATGGCTTCTTTAGAGCCAAGTATTTTCTTTTTGTTTTTTATTAGTTTTCTTTAAATGTCTACCAAAATCTAAGTCAAATACACCGAAGTAACATGTACGCTTTGCATAGAGCAAAATTAACATAAGAATTGTATACGAATGTAAGGTTTTATTTCATTTTGCTGTGTGAATTTAAATATTCCAAGGTTTATTTGTTTCATGCTGATATTATCTGAATAGGACTTGCAAGCACGTCAATCATATCCAACAGATGGCGTCAATAGCACACATTGTTCTAAATTTCTTTTTATCATTTTACCACAAATTTGCGTTCTGGAGCAGTGAATATCGGCTCGGAACGAGATATCAGAGAGCAGACTTCGACTTCCAACTGAAATATTACCCTTAGGAAAGGTATTGATCCGCTGCTTCTCCTTCCAGCTATGGGTTAAATAGCAGATTTAGATTGACTATAGAACCAAATCCATTTACACGGAAAAGAAATGGTAACCTAGTGCGGGGAAAATCTTTTGCTCTGTCACTACGACGGACTGAAAGAGAATGGTGGGACAATAAAAGAATAGGTTTTAGAAAGCCAGAAGATAACATTGCATTTAAGTTTTTGAATATTGTCGGTAGCAGGGAAGCAAGGAATCGAAAGGGAGTTCCACAAGCGAGAAGTATGAGAAAAGGAACTGATAGATCATCATAGCATCTACCGAGTTCAGCACTTGAGTGGTGAGACCTACGTCCCAATCTAATAACACGCTTAAATTCATGCAGTTTATGGACCAGGGAGAAAACCAAACCAGAACAGTTGCCATAAAGATACTTTTATAAAAGACAAAGGAAAGCCACTTTGCGTCGATAAGAAAGTGACTGACGTCGATATACCAGGTTAGGATCGTTTACATTACAGACGCTTCTTTGAATTTTGTCAAGAATCTCGAGATATATGCTAGGAGCATCAGATATGGTAACAGGATACATTGCAAGGACGAATGGTAGATTTATAAATGTGTAACGTGGCGAGCATAATTGTCTGGCACAAAATTGATTCAATATCCGTCATTCAGTTCAGTGCCATACGGGATACACGCTTTAGGCGATCATGTCTCGAAAGAGACATGACTGACAGGGCAGAAGATTATCCCGCAGTGGGCTGCCATTGTTTTCCGCGGTAGACAGACTGTGTTCTATTATTTGACCCATACGTAGAAGGCAAGTGATATATTATATTATTAAGTAGTAATTAGTCATAACTATCTAAAACTGATCCCCCATTTTATGCCCAGTAGAAGCCTTAATCATGTTTTCAACTATTATATTCAGTCAGTCAGTTAAGTGCCATACGTGATACACTCTTTAGGTGATCATGTTTCGAAAGAGACATGACAACTGGGCAGAAGATTATACCGCAGTAGGTTGCTATTTCTTCCTGCGGTAGACTGGTTGTCAGCTAACGCTATAGAACCCAATCTGTCTTATTATTTAACCCATAACTGGAGGAAAGAGACAGATTAATACCTTTCCAAGGGTATTTGTGTGTAAGTGAATGCAAGGAATTCAACTGGAATTCGAACTCAGCACCCCGATTTGTCGTTCCGAGTTGATATCCACTGCACCAAAACGTAGATCCATTCAGTATATCTCTATTTACATTATTTACATTGTTTGACGGTTGTTCTCATCTAATATTCACGATGTTGTACGCTCCAACCTTTTCAAGTGATCCTTAAGTGACAAGACACAGAGAACGAGAACAACCTACACCCGTAATCGAAATAAATGAGTCTTCAGCGAATAAAAGCGTTGGTTCGTGCCTTGACCAAAAGAGTTGTGAGTTCAATATCCGATTCCAGCAGTGGTGAACAAAAACTTGGAGAGTTGACTTAACAGAAATATCTAAGACACCCAGAAGTGGCATGACTCATGGAACTAGAAAAATCTACCCAAGTGATCGAAATAAACGATTTAGTTTTGTTACGTCGGGTAACAGAATTATGTGAAATAATACAAAACAACGTAATAGTATAAAAGTAGGTGTATTGACAGGAAAGAGAATTATTTACAAGAGGTGAGGATTAGTAGAATACAGAACAACGTAATTAGTATACAGTATCGTCGTAGAGACGTGATAGATTGACTAGTAGAACACTTCCGGTGCAATACCAGAAATACCCTTTCTCGACTACTCGACTTCCTCCTTCCAGGTATAATCATAACTATTTTATATAGTGATTCGAATAGTCCATTTCCGTGGAAAGGTGGAGAGCGCCCCAACAAGTTCAAAATTCCAATCACATGAAGAAGGCCGGAGCGTAGAACGACCGAAACAACAGAGATAAGGACAACAATCCGACCAATGTAAATAATGTAAATAATTACAATACCTAATATAAGAAATATACACAAATGTAATCTCTCTAATTAATGCTAGTAGAAAACGTGAGCACAAAAATCAAAAATGGTGGCTACTCTGGTGGTTAGCATCAGCCATGTTGATGGCAGGTAGAAATGGTTATCTACGGTGATTAAATTAAAGTAGTTTTGTTTTAGAGGCGTTCAAATTTACAAGCCATAACTTACCCCGCAACTAACCACTAATTTGAAGTCCTTTTCCATAACAGTTACCGAGCGATATAGCCACGGATATTTGTCTAACGGTATCTTATTTAATGATATCGAAGAAGAACAGAATATATATTTGTTTATAGTGTTAGGGTAATTGTATTAAATTTCCTATAAATCTTATACTAAGGAAGGAGGGTTGAATTTATTGATTGAATTGTTTTTTACTACTTATCAACCCCTTTGCAGGTTATTTAAAGCCAGAAAATCTTTTTAGATTGTAATAATTTTTATATATCTAAACTTATTTATAAATGGAACTTTGTCTGTGTGTGTGTGTGTGTCCGTTACCTATAGACTCCGAAACGGCTGAACCAATTTTCTTGAAAATTTACGCAGTTGTACTATAAGCGTCTGCGAGTGTTCTTAGCTAGGTTTTGTGTCGAGATACCCCCGATAAATATCGGAAATCGATAATCGAAAAAATCGGGTTATAGAAGTAGTGGTTTGATTTTAATCAAATTTGATACACTCACAGACAAAGATATAAGAAACGATATTCAGAAGTTTCAAGGTTGCAGTTCTTACAATAGTGCAGAAAATCGATAATATATATATCAAAGGCAAGATGTTTGTTTGTGTGTCTGTTTATCTGTCTGTACATCCTTTATACAAATCCACAATTTTTATCCGATTCTCACCAAACTTCACACAAATATTAAGAATTAAAGAATAAGTCTGAGTTCCAGGACCATGGATTAGTTTTAAAGCTTTCATTACACCCAAGCAACGCCGGGCTATACTGCTAGTATAATAATATTTTTTGGACTGTAAAAAATTTTGAAGATAACCTGATGAACTTAGCTCACTGATTCCCCCTACTTACGAATTTACTCAAGCCACAAGACTTGCAACTAGGTTACAGTGAAACCAAGAAGATGTAAACGCAAATTCTACTCCATCAGCTTCTTTTCTCGCACTTCTCGGAATTCCGTTCCATTTACTTGCTTCCTCGATAGCTACAATTTCCAAGAAATTAAGTGTAAAGTCAATAGTCATCTCCTCTCTCACTAACTTACATCCTCTATCTCATGCTCTCATCTCATTTCTGCAGTATTCTCACCCCACTACTACCTGCTTCCTGACACCCCCTTTATTCTGTCACTCCTCATAACTTTCCTCCTGTGCAACCCCCTGCACAGCAGTGGAAGTATAATGCCTTGCTTGGGGCGATACTATTATATAAGACAAAACGATTTACTAATACAAGTTCTACCAGTTGAGCCATAGCCTGGGGGAGACGAGGTGGATTCATACCTTTCACAAGGATATTTGCTTGCAAATGAATATAACAAACCCGACTAGAATTTGAACACATCTCTCTTGATTTCCAATTCCGAAGTGTTATCTATTACACCATCTTCACATTCAAGGAATCTAAATATTTTATACGTAATTTTATTTTATGTTTTTGGAGATAGTAACTAATTGATCCATAGTCTGGTGGAGAAGAGGTAAATTCATACCTCCCAAAGGATGTTTGCGCGTAGGTGACGATAACGAACCCAACTGGAATTGGAACTCATTTTTCGATTAAAAACTCTGAGCCGTTATCTATTACATCATCCGTACATCCGAGCTTACAGCACCTGGTATTCCCAATCGCTCATCCATCTAGGTACTGACCAGGCTCGGTCTTGCTTAACCTCGGTTATTGCACGAGAATCCATGCTTCAATGGCCGCAAACCTTCCGAGTGTGAAATATAACTCGTATTAAGACTATTCATATTCGGACTATTGTTCTAATCTTTGTTGTTGTTATCGCTACCATTTGGCCGTTGTGCTCTCTGGCCTTCGTCAAGAATAACAACTAGACGATATCAGTATGAATATGAATGAAAACATTCCCTTTCTGGACGAAAACCGGTGTTTCAAAGTGATATGGCTGTAAACTTTCATACGAGACAGGAAGTGATAGGTGTGTATACTCGGAATCATAGGCGCAGTAACTCGAAATAATTTGAGCTCCATGATAAAAATCCAAAGAAAACAGAAATATTATTGGTTCTGATGTGGCAACTCGGCTTCAGTCACTTTCCCACTGCCGTGAGGTTGCCTCTGTGTGTGTGTGTGTGTGTGTGTGTGTGTGTGTGTGTGCGTGTGTGTGTGTGTGTGTTTCTATAACTACTTTCATGGTAATTGTTCGGAGGAGCTCTTCGCTAAGGTACCTAGATTTTATGAATTTAAGGGATGTGCATTGTAGTGCAACAGATATCGACTCAGAACGACAAATCGGGGAACCGAGTTCGAATTCTAGTTGAATTCCTTGCATTCACTTACGCACAAAAACCTTTGGAAAAGGTATTAATCCGTCTCTCCCTTCCAGTTAAGGGTTAAATAATAGGATAGATTGGATTCTATAGCTTTGGTCGTCAGCCAGTCTACTGCAGTCTTCTGTCCAGTCAGTCATGTCTCTTTCAAGACATGATCGCCCAAGCGTGTATCACGTATGGAACTCAACTGATTGACTAGACTGGCCTCAAGATTTCATCAGTTTACAGTTGAGGTGGTTAGATGTAGCCGTAAGTTCTATGGTAACAGTTTCTTTTCTCTCACTTCTCGGTTGTAGGACTCCTTTACGGCTCAGCCAATTTTCATCTACGTGATGCCAGTCGCTATCTACTGTTCTTCTGATTTCCTTTTCCTGTTTCTTATTAATGTTTCCGTTCATAATTCTTCTAGACCCTGTAACCCTACACTTTGTGTCTTAGTGTCTTTACTGCGTTTCTAGGATAACAAAAAAAGAACGGCTGTTCTGGAACAACGTTTAAATATTATTCAATAATTATAAAGAGTTGATTTTTTTTTTTTTTAGTTTCGAATACTATGCCAAATTGTGACTCTATCTCTCACGGTGATGCATTCCCTTCTCCCGCGGGGATACTTTCCTTTGGTTGGTTTAAAACAACGGAGAGAGAAATTGATATTGGCGATATGAGTGTTTTATTGCGTCACGCGAAAAAAACACGGAAACATAAAATAAAGTTATATTGGATAAATATACATTTCTCGTCTTTCATGATTTTCGCCTCTTTTTTTTTTAAAGTTTCGAATACTATGCCAAGTAATTCATGAATACTTTCATCAAAATATTTTAATGGTATATTTCGGTTTGTTCTCATTCGAATCTTTTTTTTTAATCTTAGTAGCTGACTGAACTGCATAAAGTTTAAACATAAAATGTTTCAACAGAATTAGACAGATCTCACCTGACACAGAGATTTTCACCTTCATAGATCGCAATACTTTATGCTGGCTGGGTTTATGAATTTTCATTAAGTGTTTTTTCTTATTACGCAACCGTAGCCTGAATTCCTTACTGAAATGCACAGTATGTCCTATGAACTGAAAATAAATTTAAGCAAAATTATATTTTATAGAAATAGGCGGCGATTTCATTATTTTTTGTTCGTGTGTTTATTTCATGCTTGTATAGATTTTAATTTTATCCTTGAAGTGATAGCATTATTGAATTCTTTTAAGATATTATTTACATTATTCGGACTGTTGTCCTCATCTTTGTTGCCATATCCACGACGTTTCGACCATTGTACACTTCAACAGTCTTCAAGTGATTGGAATTTTGATCTAAATCCTTTTATTTCGAGCTGATTGTTCTGTTTCCATGAGTCATGCTACTTAGTCTTAATCTCTAGTTAACTCAACTCTGAGTTGTTGTTTTTTTTTTGTGGGTGGGGGGGTTCATCACTGCTGCAGTTGTAGGGTAGCGAATATCGACTCACAACGAGAAATTGGAGAGCCGATTTCGAATTCCAGTTAAATTCGTTCCATTCCCTTACGCGCAAATACCCTTCGAAAAGGTATTAATTTACTGGCCCATATTCAGTTCAAACTTCCAACCATCTGAAAAAGGTCAGAACGTAGTACGGCCAAAACGTCGTGAATATAGCAATGAAGATGAGTACAACAGTCCAAATAATGTAAATAGTGTAAATATTTACAATACTCCATCTCAGAAATATAAGAAATATTTTTTTATGTCCGCATAAAATTTGATTTTTGTACTTGTATAACTAAAACAGTATTCAGTAATTATTATTTTTCTTATGGGTTAAATTTTTCCAATGAATAGTCATCTCTTAACCCAAATAGAAATCTTCAGTGTCACACAATCCACTACTAATATAATTACGCTAAATACAGAAAATGTGACACAAGGCCAGAAGCAGGCATGGGGAAGACTGGTTTTCAGCTGTCCTATATTTAACTTAGCTAGCCTCAATCACTGACTCAAATATAATATCATTTTTCTTACATCAAAAGAGCACGTTTATGCGTAACACCTTTACTAAAGACACCATAATACCAAAGTTTCTTTATGAAATCCTATCTAGTACCCATATTTGTCGGTTAGGAGGGGGGATCAAAAATTTAAACACTAATGTCTACTTAAAATGATCAAAATTTCCTATTTACAAACTAAACAAATATTGTTAGTAATAAAAACCTGTAATAATCCCCACAATCCTAAATTGGGCAAAAACATTGATTAACAAGACAAAGTTACTGTAGGACCGAAAGAAAAATCTGAGTTAATCACTCAGCCACACACCTAACCAGACACAAAAACAAATACGAAATATGTGTTATATATTATCTGATCTGGTGCGTAAATTCGCGAAGTGTATTTTTATGAAACAGCAAAAATATGCAAACTGGCTAGCAAAAGAAAAATAGACTTTGTCTTGAAAATATTTAATTGTTTTCCCGGTTAAGGAATACAGGCAAAATTCTCCATGTCATGAAAATATTTGATTGTTTTGGAACCAGCGTAGCCAAGGTCAGATAACGTGGGCCTTGAAATGGTTGTAAACAATGTGCCTAAAAGATAACGCAGTCTCTTATATAAGAGACATTATTAGTAGTAGGAAATCAGTTAGTAGTTGCTATCGGAACCCATACCGAGAAAGACACAAGGAGAAGGCGGGCGAGTCCATGTCCTCTGACCCCATTTCCTACTTCACAGCCAGGTCACCTGAAGATCGAATAAAGAAAGTTTTGTATACCTTTTTTTATATATATATATATATATACATGTTACGGTCATTTTATTAAGTGAGAATATCGCTACTTTATCAGCGTAAAAAAGGCAAACGAATTTATATCTTCTAATAACAAGTTGTCGGGACCCCGTCGTCGAATTAGTAATGATCGTTCCATCGAAGAGTATACAACATACGTACCCAAAATAAAATAAAAAACACCCTCCATCCACTAGAGAACTGGTATCTGTCACCTAATGGAGGAAATTATCGCGCATAAGTGAACATAACGAATTTTACTGGAATTCCAAATAGGTGCAGTAATTTCCAATTCCGAGCCCTTATCTATTACACCACCCATGCATCCAAACTCATTCTATGTGCCATGTTCTTTCAAGACGTAGGCGATCATAGCCTTCCACGTCTCTCTATCCTTGGTGGCTCTTAATACGCTTTCTCGTGTTACCCCACCCAAAACTCGCTCTGCCATCCACTTGATCAGGCCTGTCAAGTATGTTACACGCTGCTTTCTCCTGTCTCTCTTTCCCTCTATCTGACATGTGAATATCAGATTCTCCAAGTCTTCCTTCCTCATTACATGTCCCAAGAACTTCAGCTACCTTTTCTTGATGCTCAGCATTAATTAATTTTTTGTTTCCATCTTTTCCAAAACCTCATCATTGCTCACGTTCTCGATCCATGATATCCGCAGCATCCTTCATTAGAAGCACATTCTAGTTGCTTCAAGATTTTCCTTCATCTTGGATGAGATTTTCCAGCATTCACTGCCATATTGAAAAACAGACATCACATAGTATATCCAGTACTCTTTTTTTCGTTTCTAGCGAAATTTTATTGTCTCTGAATACTCTACTCAGTTTCTGGAATGCGTCCTTTGCCATTCCAATTCACCTTCGGATCTCAATGTCACACATTCCGTCTTCTGTTAGAACAATTCTCTGGTATTTAAATTTTTGTACTTGCTTGATTTTAGCATCCCTCGCCTGTAATTGGCATTTTGAGCTCCTCTTTTTGCTAATGACTATGCATTCGATTTTCTTGTAGATTAATTTAGTCTTTACTTTCCACTTTCTTCAGCTACCTTCTGTAGGAGGTCTTGTAGTTTATTTTCCGTGTCTACTATCAACACTGCATCATCTGCATATCTTATATTGTTCAGATTGTGACCGCCGATTCCGAATCCTGGGATGACTTCTAGGGTCCTCAGAATAGTCTCGCTGTATAACCTGAATAGATCCGGTGAAAAAACACATCTTTCTATCTTTGTATATCTAATGAATTCGCTTTCTGTCCGTGTGCAAGCGGTTTGCTGCCAGTAGAGGTTCTTGATTACTCTAATGTCTTTCCCAAATATGTAGAGATTTCTGAGCATTTCTATCAATTCTTTGTGGTGTACAGCACCTGATATTTATAAGCTCTCATACATGTAAGAACTGGTCAAGCCCAACGTTGCTTACCTTTGGTGACCCTACAAGAGCTAATATTTTAGAGTTATATGACCGTAATCCTTCCGGATGCAAAATGTTCTTGAAACGTACAATAAGTATCTGTAAATGCTTGGAAACATACAATAAGTATTTATATTCGAATTATTTTCCTCATTTTTTATTGTTGTTATCACTACGTGATGAGATAATCACTACGTGATAAACCGGAAGATACAACGACTGCGTTGTATCTTCCGGCCTTTATCAGGAATAAGAACTAAACATGGGCAGTAGAACGATCACAATCTACCCCGTAGATTAAATAGTGTTCAGTTCAGAAATCACTGATCTATAGACATCTGATGAACGTTGGAGAGCACAAAAGCCAAAACATTGGGATGACAAAAAGATGAGGAAAATAGTTTGAATATAAATAGGGCAGATAATGATGACTCCTCATCCCAGAAGTTTAAACAGAAAATACTATCTCATTTTTTAAATGCCCAACATCCCTGGTTCTTTTAAGAAAGCAAAATGACGAAAATTACAGCGTAAATATTTACAAAGTGTTGCTTATTTGGATTACAAAAACACAAATATGGGTACCAATCTGGTTATGTCTTTGGGAATAACAATAATCTGTGGATATTTGTCATCAGGTCATCGGGTAATTCTGATTGAAAAGAAATGAGGAATCATTTTCACCGGGGTAAAAAATAAACTTACCTTCACTAACAATGATCTTCGAACTTCGTGAACTCTTTTATTATTGATCAACAATCTCACTCTTATTGTTTTTATTCCAACGCGCCGAGGACACACACAGAAATAGACGATTTTGACAGATTTAGCTGGAATCTTTAATAAGAATAAAAAAAAAGAAAAGTTTCATTTAGTGTATATATATATTTAAGTGTATTTGTTCGAATATTTTTTAATGGATACTCTGTTTTCCTAAAATTTAACAGTATATATATCCACCCGCCTGAATATTCGAGAAAACTTATGAAAATATGCATCTTCCGGTAATAATCGAACATCCGACTCCTGTACACATAGGAGATGCTGCTAATTGGTCTTATGCATTTTAACCACTCAGCCACGAAAGATTAAACTAGGCCGAATTATGGATCATAAGTACCTGATTTTTCATATTTGATCTGGTGCGTATCCTAATGTAAAAAAAAAAGTAAACAAAAAATATTACGAAATCTTACCGAAAGTTACGAAATGGTATTAGTACTTTTAAATTTATTTGTTTGAACATTGTTTTTAATAGATACTCGTATTTGAGTATCTATTTAAATAATTTTATAATTTAAAAATAATGAGCTGTAAAAATGTATTGCAAACTATTTCCTGTAGAAAGTAATTTATTATAGATTTACACTACAAAATTTTAACAGAATAAACATTACAAATAATTTTAATACAGTGACACATTACAAATTCATATAGCAATATAATGTAAATTATTTAACATAGATGTATACTAAGTAATTTTGAAGAGAAATTCTTAGCAAATATTTAGTTGAAATTCATTTAAAATATTTTTACTGTACAAATGCATCGAAATTATTTTCCTGTAGAATTACATTGCCATTAATTTCCTATGACATTCAATGCAAATTATTTACTATAGAAATACAAATATAAATGATTTACTATAGATGTGCAATGTAAATAATTTGCTATACAAATGCACTGAATGCAATTTACAGTAGAAATATGTAGAAAATAGTTTACAATAAAAACGATTTTAAAATTTATTATAAATTGCTTTTCTTATTTTTCAATCAATTTTACTATAAATTGCATATTTTATTTTTCAATTGAACCCTGCCGAAAAGCTTATTTTCTTTCATAAAGCTCCTGGGATATATAAAAATATTGTCTAGAACGTCTTACCAGTACTTTCTTTTTCTGTTTCCTTTTGCAAAGTATCCATCGTTTGACAAAAAACACTGTGACCTGTAATAAAACAATACAGGCTACTTAGAATTTCACATAAGATATTTAAGCACAATCACCTTAAAAATACATAGAAGTAGAAAACAAAAAATTAAGAAAGACTAGTAGAATGGAGAAAAAGAAGTGGAAATAATTAACTAGAGAAAAACAATTAGAAATTACAAGAGACAATAATAATATTACAACAAAAATCTGATGAAGAAAGAATCTGCGAGCACCTTCGCTCCACATCTCATACGTGGCCCTTATATTGTGTCCGCGATGTGTGGATGACTGACCCAAGATTTTTTATCATTATTTCACCCCAAGCAAGGCACGACTGCCACTGTGAGAGAAGAAACAACGTAAAGGAATGTCGAAGAAAGGATAAGAAAAGGATGGGAATCAGGAAGATGAAGGATTGCATTTAAATGTTTAGAGATTGTAAGTAAGCAAACGGAAGTGAGTTCCACGGGCGGGAAATGCGAGAAAAGAATCTATTATAGTAGCAGAGACGGTTACATTTAACTATTTCGAAGATAAAAGAGCCGGGCCTTCATTCCAATCTAGTAACACGTGTGAATACATGTAGTAGGGGTATAGTGGGTTGGTTATCTATTCATTTATGTTGGTTGTGGAGAGTTCGTTCTAGTGAAGGGTAGTTGTATACTGTTGCAGGTTAACGGAATTTGGCCCACTATAAGTCATAAAATGATTACAAATCAAGAAAGGCACTTTGAGTAGAAAAATAACATTTTATATATAACACATATCAATTAACGTTTTTTTACAGTTGGAGTAATACATGAAGTATAGGTCCAACGGAGGTTAAAATGTTCATGGCAATAAAATGCTGAAAGCGAATTAATAACTAGGAATTTTGGAGCGTGTAAGTAAGGAATATCTTTGATGTATTCGGTCTTTAGGTCAGTAAGTAGTTTGTGAGGCAGGGAAGAAGGAAAGAGGTAAGGGAGGCAAGCATAGCAAGCCACTTGACTTCGGTCAAGGGGACTACTAATTACTCTCTTCTCCTCAAGTCGGTCTGCCTGGCGATACTTTCTGTATCCGCTTTTTACATCTTTTTGGGTCACAGCAGCTCATTTGGGATTTCACACTTGTATTTGGTTCTGGGCTTCCCATTGGCCGATAAATAAAATTCCCGTAGGCTCGCGAACTGGAAATTTAATATTTAATTAATTTTTAGTTTTCAACCTGCACATCTGCGCGGAGCCGGCGGCACACGGACGACTTTTGGTCATTTGTTTTTTGGTAGTGAAATCGCAAACATCCGGTCCATCGCTTTTGCTCGGTATCATCATAGGGGAAACAAGAAAAAAAGCTTGTCAAAGAAGTTGCTATGAAAATACTCGTAGAAAGACAGAAGAAAATCACATCACGTTGGTGAGAAAATGACTGAAGGCAAGCTGCCAAGTCAGGAATAATTATATATCGCAGATTTCCGGAGTGATTTGTAACAATATTTAACATGGCATATAGACGAAAAGGGTTAAAGAAAACGATTTTTGTCCGAAAAGAATTCATTTTCCCAGGATTGAGAACAGGTTAAAAAAAAAAGTAAAATCACACAATCCGATTTTAATATTCAGCGAGACACTGCTGGCAGGTTTAGGGGCCAGAGGTTAAAATAGGTACCTCCACTAATTTACGGGAAAAACAGCATAGCGTAATGCAAAACGCCAAAAACTTAACGAAAATAAAGTTTTATCGTCAAAATGTTGATTTGATTATTAAGAGGAAAGATCAAAGATTTTTTAATTATCTTTTAAATCCTTTCTAACACGTTGGAAATTTTGGCTAGAATGCTTGTTTTATTTACGTCATTGCCTTCTACAAAGGTTAACATTGATTTTTTGCGCTTTTTTTTTCTGTTGAAGACACATTAATTTGAACATTCTTCTACAAATCAAATAATTGTCCGATTTTAATGAAATTTTCAGAACTTATTCACAAATGAATGAAATTATTTTTGGTATGTTTATTTTTAGACAATACTGGTAAAAGATGTTTTTTAAATGTTTTACTCTCCACTTACTTAATTTCATTAAATTTCACACAGAACATTCAGGTTTTTTTTTTTTTGGTTTTTTTGTTGTTGTTGTTTTGTTAAAAGTAGGAGTCATTGGAGATAGCAAATCACCTATATTTTTTTTTTCAAATTTGTACCATTTAACTGGAAATCTGCTCTGAATTGAAAATAGATCAATCCAATAAAACTATCTAATTACTTAATTAGAAATTTTTTTAATTGTTTTTGTATATAAGTAATATTAAGGACATTATTTTCTGAAGAAATAAAATTTTTCTGATGAATAATAAATTTTTACAAGAAATTTTTCAATTTTTTTTTACTTTTTAATTATAATAATTTATAATAGTTTAAAATCGTGTAAAATTCTGTATTGGGGTGATTATGGGATATGATATAGTAATTTATTGGAAATGAAATTTACGAGTTCAAAATTGCAAAGATTAATAAACGTAGTTGCGCTATTTATTTTTGTCCGAAAAGAATTCATTTTCCCAGGATTGAGAACAGGTTAAAAAAAAAAGTAAAATCACACAATCCGATTTTAATATTCAGCGAGACACTGCTGGCAGGTTTAGGGGCCAGAGGTTAAAATAGGTACCTCCACTAATTTACGGGAAAAACAGCATAGCGTAATGCAAAACGCCAAAAAACTTAACGAAAATAAAGTTTTATCGTCAAAATGTTGATTTGATTATTAAGAGGAAAGATCAAAGATTTTTTAATTATCTTTTAAATCCTTTCTAACACGTTGGAAATTTTGGCTAGAATGCTTGTTTTATTTACGTCATTGCCTTCTACAAAGGTTAACATTGATTTTTTGCGCTTTTTTTTTTCTGTTGAAGACACATTAATTTGAACATTCTTCTACAAATCAAATAATTGTCCGATTTTAATGAAATTTTCAGAACTTATTCACAAATGAATGAAATTATTTTTGGTATGTTTATTTTTAGACAATACTGGTAAAAGATGTTTTTTAAATGTTTTACTCTCCACTTACTTAATTTCATTAAATTTCACACAGAACATTCAGGTTTTTTTTTTTTTGGTTTTTTTGTTGTTGTTGTTGTTTTGTTAAAAGTAGGAGTCATTGGAGATTGCAAATCACCTATATTTTTTTTTTCAAATTTGTACCATTTAACTGGAAATCTGCTCTGAATTGAAAAATGATCAATCCAATAAAACTATCTAATTACTTAATTAGAAATTTTTTTAATTGTTTTTGTATATAAGTAATATTAAGGACATTATTTTCTGAAGAAATAAATTTTTTCTGATGAATAATAAATTTTTACAAGAAATTTTTCAATTTTTTTTTTACTTTTTAATTATAATAATTTATAATAGTTTAAAATCGTGTAAAATTCTGTATTGGGGTGATTATGGGATATGATATAGTAATTTATTGGAAATGAAATTTACGAGTTCAAAATTGCAAAGATTAATAAACGTAGTTGCGCTATTTATTCTTATAATAATTTTTAATTTACTATATTTTAACTTATTTTCGTGTATGGTAGACTGAAATTGCCATTATTATGAAACGGTTACGTAATTTAAGAGTTTTGTCCCTTCACTTACATTTATGAAAATTGTCGGTTTTGGGCATGCGTACAACCTGTCATCACCAAATCAGTCAAGAATCCGTCAAACCTTCGAACAGACGAACACGACGACCAATCGTTAATTTGTTGTATATTACTTTTTTATGCTGTAAGTAATATTTATTTTAATATCAGCTTAATTTACCTTTCAATTTTCTAATTTTACTAAAATAAAGTGTCAGAAATCTTTTGAAGTATTTTTTAAAATCGATAAATTTTTGTTTGTTTACAAATTTCTTAAAATTAACAAAATGGTAGTTTTTAAGAAAATTTAAGAAATTGAAATTAAATTTGATTTCAAATCTATATAATTTCTATCTGAAATACACCAGAAATTTTTACTTCATGGAAATAATAAATTTAATCAGTAAGCTTTTAATTAAATCTAAAATGAAATCTTCAAGAATGTTTTTCATTTTGAAAATTTCATTTTAAAATCAGGTATCGAACATTTATACTGAAAAGTGGAGAGGTACCTAGGTTAAAGTCATCTTGTTGAGATAGATATGATAATATTTAACACGGACGAAAAGGGTTAAAGAAAATAATTTTTTTGTCGAAAAGGAATTCATTTTTCCAGAATTGAGAACAGGTGGAATTCAACGAGATACAGCTGGCAGGTTTAGTGACCAGAGGTTAAAGTCGTATTGTTGTGAGAGGTGTCAGTGATCACTTACTGGGAAAATTATCATTCTAATTTTCCCTGAGGGAGAAAAAAATGAAAGAAGAAGATGTCAAAGAGATTGGCGTCATTTAATAGCTCCTCCCAGAGGAGGGGAAAATTTTCCAAAATTGGAAGTGTGAAACAGAGAACGAAAGAAGACGACGTCAGGGAGACTGACGTCATATAATAGCAGATCCCAAAGAAGAGGGAATCTTTGGAATATGTGAAGCAGAGAACGAAAGAAGATAACTAGTCGAATTTTAGGATATTTAAAACCCCCTTATGCGCCTTACCAGTAGAAAGGAACGCTCATAAATACAAGTGCCCATGAGGGCTAAAGTTAGTTGGAGTTGCAGAAGCCGCGTCGGGGAGTTAAGAGATATTTTTTGCCATAACGCTGTTGTGCCAACCTGATAATAATAATAACAATAGTTACTTGCTGAAGAAGAAAAACTCTGACGATATCCTTGTGCCATTTTCGAAAATGCAAACAACAGTACTTGAAGTTAAATCAAGTTGCCAAGTCTGGCCACCCTTAGAGAAATTATCAGAAATTTTCGTGTCATCACCAATATTAGAAACGGGTTGGGAAAAGAAAAGAAAAAAGGAAGAACTGTGATTTTTTTTTATTTTGATATAAATATCATCTAGTGACTTATTCAGGCGTCGTCTATTTTATTTTCAATTTTGTGTGTGCGTATTCAACTCCTTGGTTCAGCTTGGTTGAGATACCCCAGTGATAATTCAGCTTAACTCTCTTAGGATAAAAAATGACAACGTGGGTAAGAGAGATTACAGTTAAAGAGATCAACTTAAAGACCAGCTGCTGTGTCAACGCCATCAACGACTGACGGGTGTGGGCTGACGGCTTGTTCTTGGACCAAGATCGACCCTGAAAAGGGACAGCAGGCCACGGCCTCGGCGACGCCGCCGCATAACCACGTACATCACAAAATTTTCTCGTGTCTGCAAACTAGATGCAGATGTGAAATTAAGAGTAACACCAGTTTAGCCATGCACTGGGTTTCCACTGAGTGCAGTGTCTATTCCGCCATAAAACCACAAGACACAAAAAGTAGCTGTGAAGACAGCAAAGTAGAGCAATAATATTAGGTTGTCCCAAAACACTTGCAAAAAATTGAAATTTTACTCGCCAAGTAATCTAAGGTTACCAGAAAACACTTGCAAAAATTGAAATTTTACTCGCAAAAACAACAAAAATTATTGCTCAAAATAAAGATCACCACTTTCCAGGACTTTCTGCCATCGATCTGCAAGCTTTTGGATCTTGTCAAAGTACCATTCAGCCGGCTTCGAATCAAAGAATTCTTGACACGCTTTCTCGATTTCATCAAACGAGTCGAATCGGCAACCCTTCAGAAAGTGTTGCATTGAGCGGAAAAGGCCGTAATCTGATGGAGCACAGTCAGGACTGTAGGCTGGATGTGGCAGAACCTCAACATCGTCCAGCTCTTCAAACTTGTCTTTGGTCTTCCTGGCGGTATGTGGCTTGGCATTGTCCTACTGCATCAAAGCGCGCTTTCGGTTGATCAGAGCCGAGTACAACTTCAACTTTTCGTAGATCCGTTCAAATTGCTGAGAGTAAAATTCGGCACTGATGGCACGACCATTCGGAACCAACTTAAAATGCACGATTTCTTCAAAGTTCCACCAAACGCACAATATGACTTTCTTGTCGAATCGATCTTGTTTTGGAACCGACTGTGTCTCTTGCTCTTTCTGAACCCATCGCTTTTCTCGATTGTGCTGGACTAGATAGAGCCATTTCACAAATGTTTACGACCTTTTGGGACAACCTAATATTTTGTTTTTGTTTTTTGTTTTTTTTTTTGTATTAACTTGTATCATATGAGATTGTATCATATGAGATTGTATCATGACATTTTATGATGCAACAGCTTTTGTTATTGCATCAGCCATTATTCATACATGATTTATGTTCAAAATGTTTTCGCTATTTTTTTTAAATTAACAGCTATTTTGATAGTATTTGTGTAGTGAATTAAGCTTACAATCTTCTTTTATGTGCCGTGTTCCTTCAGGACGTAGTCAATCATGGCCCTTCACTTCGCCCGGTTCCTTGTAGCTCTTAGTATCTTTTTCCTTGTTATTTCTCTCAAACCTTGCTATGCATTCATTTGCTTAAGACCATCAAGTATGTCTTTCTTTCCCACTATTCGCCCTGTGAGTATAAAATTTCCCAAGCCCTTTTTCCTCATTACGCATCCCAGAAACTTTAGCTGTTTCTTCCTAATGTTAAGTAATAATTTTTCTGTTCATTTCCATTCTCTCTAAATCCTTGTCATTGCTCACATGTTCTTTCTAATTTATTCTCAGTGTTTACGAACTTTTGGGACAACCTAATAATAACACGAAAAAGATTAACCATTTTAAAAATGCAATTGAAATGAGCGCGTATGCGCATATTTCACTAGCGATTATTCGAAACTATTTACCCCACCATACATTAGAGAATCGCTCAGCAATTAGCAAGTATCTAAAATTAGCTACAATCTCTAAATTTATAACTATAACAGAATTTACCTTTATCCAAAAAAATTTTTTAAAAAAACTTCCGAGAAGCTACTGACCTATAACATGCTTAACAACTATGAGGCAAATTCTAACAGTACAAATTGCTGAAGAAACCTACTACAATCTTAAACGCCGGTGGCTATCTTCTGACAAATGAAAAATATGCCAAAAAAAGAACAAAATGACAAGCTACTTAAATATTAAAATATTAAATTAAAGGATGTGCGTAGTTGTGCAGTGGATATCGATTCGGAACGAGAAGTCGGAGAGCAGAGTTCGAATTCTACTCAAATTCATTGCACTCACTTACGCACAAATACACTTGGGAAAGATATTAGTCTGGCTCTTCTCTCCAGCTATGGGTAAAATAACAAGATAGATTGGGTTCTATAGCCTTGGTTGGCAACCAGTCTACCGCAGAAAGTAATGGCAACCTACTGTGGAAAATTTTCTGTCTTGCGAGACATGATCACCTAAGCGTGTATCACATATGGCACTTAACTGACTGACTTAAAATATATTGACCAGTACATACAAAAATATGTTAAAACGAGAAGGAATGTGTCCAAGACATGAACCATCAACAAAATGGCTTGTGACATATTACCACAAAAACAAAATAATAAATGCCGAAAAGATACTGATATATTATTGAATCACCAGCGCGAAACAATTCGTACTCCCGATATAACTGGGCATTAAAAAAATACAACCTAGACCTCACTATCATCTCCTGTCCTAAAAAAAAAAAAGTTTGCTGCTGAATTGTTAACTATAGTGTGATTTTCAAACCACTCACTGATCAATGTCAAGATTGACGCTAAACCAAAGGCATCTTATTGGAGTAGATAGACTAAACTCTCGCCCGGTTCACACTCCACCCACGTCTATTGAACTGGTGAAGAGACTCATCCCTTGTTCCCTGTTTAAGATGTGGTTTCCGGTTTTCTCTTTTCCAATCTTTTTACTCTTCTTTTTTTTTTCAATTGGAGTAGATAGACTAAACTATCGTCCGGTTCACACTCCACCCACGTCTATTGAACAGGTGAAGAGGCTCATCCCTTGTTCCCTGTTTAGGATGTGGTTTCTGGTTTTCTCTTTTCCAATCTTTTTACTCTTACGTAGCCCCCTGCGCATCAGTGGTGTTACCGCCTTGCTTGGGGTGATGTGATTAAAAAAAAATTTTCTGATGTCCCATTTCACAGGACAATCTTTCGGTACTTAAAATCTAACTGGGATAACATCAGATCTTATAAGATCTTGTAAGAGTATCTCTCAGAATTCTTTAAAATAAACTACCCAGAACAGCCTCATTTATTTCCAAATAGATTATTTATGGTATGGAAAAATTTATACCACGCAAAAAAATGTCAGTAAAAACTGAATAGACAACACTGGTTCCCACCCAAATCTGCAGTTGCTACAGCTTACCATAACGACTACTACGGTATCTTTCACGGGGATCCTTCTAGCAGAATTCTTGCCACAGAACTACTTGCAATCAGTTTCAAGAGAGTTCTAAAAAATACAAAGAGCAGCTATAGGCAATTCCTCGTCGAAGCCAAAGTAAAAGAGAAAAGAGTTCTTGAAAATTACCAGCATGATTCATAATACAGACAAATTGTCCGTGCTAATAGCCTTGAGGGTATCTCACTCACATCGGATAAGGCTACGATCTTTACAATTAACTTTGCATCTATTCAAGTTAGAGAGCAAGAGCTATCCCCTATCAGAGTTTCTCCATCTCACGGAAATCTCAAAATGTAATTTCTCTATATCAGATAAGGAAGTTTACTTGACTCTACGAAGGCTACTAGTTCGAAAAAAAATTCCAGTGATCGGTTTAATGACCTTAACCCAAAATTATCTCTGTCTTGCAAAAGTTGTTTAACCACAGACTAAAGGAGAAATATTTTCTAAGTCTATAAATTGGTTCAGCTGTATGCGCTCCTTTCCTTTTTTTTTTTTTTTTTTTCAAGAATGTGTGTAGGCTCTTATTATGAGCCCATTATCAACAAGAATGTTGCTTATCACCGGAACAGAAACAAACTCCATAACGATATACAGTGTGGATTTTGCTCCTCTAGGTCCACATCTGATATCCTCTCATACACACAGAACCAACGATGCTCTTTATAATAAATTCAACTTGACAACTATTGCATAACCCATTTCAGTGGTTTTTGACAGAGTGTGGCATACCGGTTGCTATAAAAGATCTTCATCTGCAGCATCCCTGGAAGAGTCTACACTGCTTTCAAGTCCTTCTTACGGGTTGGTCTATGAAAATCGCTGTTAATGGCTAGCCTTCTGAAGCTAATATCATCAATAGATTTTGGATTTTGGATTTTGTCAAGAATCGCGATATGTACAGCAAGAAATCCAGACTAGAAATCGTCCCCTAAGGCTCTCTCGTCGGTTCTACTGTCTTTCTCTTTTGTATTATCGATCTACTCAGAGACATTTTCAAATTGTTTGTAAATATCTATGCAGATGATATCACGGTTTATCGGTGCACTTCCAAAAAATTAGATGATCAGAATGTGACAGCTGATCTATTCTCTGATCGAGCTCTAACAGATCAACAAGGAAAAACCTGGCATGTAATATTCAATACTTCCCAAACCAAACTTGTGATAGTCATCAAAGAGACTGATTTTTCTGAATGGTTGTACTCTTGATAAAGCTTGATAAGTCTATCCTTCGAGTTCGATAAAAATGGTCTTGTTTCGTTTGCTTCAGTCAGTTGAGTTTGCGGACACTGAGACGGTGATTTTTATTTGAAGGTTCCTTCGACACTGAGAACAAGTTGTTCCGGATGTACATGTGTGGTGCAGTGGATATCGGCTCGAAACGAGAAATCGGAGAACCGAGTTCGAATTCCAGCTGAGTTTGTTGCATCACTTATTAATTTTCCGATTGAAAGAGACATGATCGCCCAAGCTTGTATCACGTATGGTACTTAACTAACTGACTTCCGGGTTAAGTCTTTGTTGTTGCTTTTTTTTATGTCTTCTTTTTTCCTCTAGTTCAGTTGATTGTTTAAATTTGAAGATTGCTATTCTTTGATAATGGATCTCCAGAGATTTCTGTTCATTGCACTGAACTCCAAGTTGCTGATGTCAATGTTACATTTCTTTCTGTTTTGTTCAGGAATATCGTTGACTCTTCTCTTTTTACCTACTCTTTTCCTTCTTTGAGACGTGAGTAAAAATATTGTTTTGGTAACCGGTCATCATCCATTCCAACTCAATCAATGTTGATTTCTTTTATGACAACGACTTTAATAATTGCCATTTTAGCTTAATGCTCAACAAGACTTCTTATATCTCTTGGGATGCTGGAAACTTTTTTTAAGAAAGAGAAAATAATCAAAAATATTTATAACTGGCTGTAAGTCCGAAGTTGTTAAACAGTTCAGTCGTTAACTGAGAAGTGGACGTATTTAATCCCCAACTTCAGAAAACAACTGAAAAAATAAGTTGTCGTCACGAAATAAAATAAAACGTCATTGACATTTACCTTCCTAGGAAATGGAAAGTCGTTGAATACAATTACTTTGATACACAAACGTTCACGTTGGAAAATGCATTTTGGAAGCTCAAGATAAAGACACATTTTCTGGTAAGAACGGAACTGGAAAAAAAAAAATAAATACAATTTCCATTGTTTATCAATATAAAATTAAAAGTGAGAAATCGTATCTAAATACTAAAAATGTACGTGAATCTGAAAACTTATTCCTCTTTTAAAAGGAAATATTAAAATGATAATAAAGTCTCCATAAAAAAATGATAAATACTTTTTAAATATACATGCTGGCATATAAAAAAGAAAATATTTTACGCCTTACAAATGTTATATATATATATATTGAGTACTGTTCTATTAACACCTGATAAATATTTATAAATTGGTGTGCACCTGTGTATGCACATATGTATACTTATATATATAAAATGAAACAAAATTCCGATGTTCAAATTCGTTGAATGTCCATTTCTACGAGAAAATTCTCGCTTCCTCAGCAACGAACTTTATTTCAAGAAACCAAACGACAAAATGAACAAAGATATTATATCGGCAGAAGTCAAAATATATATATATATATATGTGTGTGTGTGTGTGTGTGTGTGTGTGTGTGTGTGTGTGTGTGTGTGTGTGTGTGTGTGTGTGTGTGTTTAATGCAAAGAGTTTATCACTTTAACTGAGCAGGTTTATGCCGGCTTCGAAGTTTCGTGCTAACACCGTTATGGTGTCGCCACTAATCAGGGCTTTTTTTTTTTTACTTTCATGACCTGGTTATTTTCTTATTTATATAGCTTGGTGTAATTAGATATTTGTTTGTGGAAGCCGTCTTATATATATATATATATATATATATATATATAGGTATGCACGGAGGTACACATGCATATGTAAATATTTTTCTGGTTTTAATAAAACAGTGCTCAATGTAATATAACAGAGCTAGTAAGTATATATTAATAAATATACATATTATCCTACGTCTATAGCACAACTCGGAGTTTTATGCACGATGCAATCATCAGGTGCATATTATGCATATCATTATTTGGTTCTGGACCGTGCAGTTGTCTACTGTGCAGCCTCTCTATGCTATCAGGAAGATTACGGTTATTTCCTGACAATTCAATCCAGGACGTTGAACCACACACAAGCCGTGAGTTTAACTACTTCACTAACTCGTCTTCGCCTGCGCCAATATCTAATATCTAATCCTGAGTATAACCAAAACATAAGAACGAATAAAACCGAACCCCACAAAAAAAAACAAATGTAAATCCCAGATGTACTATCTCTTAAATTAGTGTGAGAGGCCTGCGTTGCAACTTTCTAGAGGTGGAACGCCATCTTGTCGAAAGCAATCCTGACCTTTTTTCGTGCCTGACGACCGGTATCGATGCACCTCTGTACAGGATAGGTGCATTTTAATAAAAAATACGTGACCCCTCGAAACGAACGCTAATCCTATATAAAAGACAGGCTCCTATGCGACTGAGGTACCCTAAACGAGGACCCTGATTTCCCGTTTGCATGCTTTAACGTGGCTGGTGATCACATTTTCTTCACTCTCTGTCGACCACAGGATGACAGGTCGACAAAGTAGATGAGAATGTTATTTTCCTTACTGAGCATCCATTAGCTACTTTTCATATTTCTGGTGACTTTAATATTCACCACAAGAAGTGGTTAGTCCACTCAACTAAAAATGATGAAGAAAGACGATACTGCTGAAACGCCTCCATTGCCTACGAACTAACCCGGATCATTAAATCTATCCGTGTTTTCGATACAACAGGGTATCACGCAAGCCTATTAGACCTCTTCGCCATGTCCTGACCTAAAAAGTGTTCTGAATAAATTTTTTCCATTCACTGATAAGTTTTAAAATTGACACCAAAGAAAACACACGAAATGCTGCTTCATAGAACGATTTTTTTCATTCACCAAAGCTAAGTGGGATCTTACATCACTGAAGCTCCTCGATGAACCCTTATCTCTAACACCTTTATGATATGAAATATTTTCTATCTTGAAATAATATATCATCAAAAACCGGATAGTTAATTCCTGTTTACTCAAGAATGTGCTGCAGCTTTGGATACAGAATTCAGAACATTCTTCAATAATTGCATAGAGTTCTTGAAAATACAAAATGCAGCTATGTCCAAGCATTCCAAGCCATCGTCACAAGCAAACGACTTGGTTCTGAAGAGTTCTGGAAAATCTCTAACCCAATTCTCAATTGAGGCAAAGCGTCAGTGCCTACCATCACAAATGACTCTGACGTCATCTCATCCTCGTTAGATAAGATAGAGCTCTTCACAGAACTCTTTGTTTATAATTCCATGTTAGATCACAAGGGTCATTCCCTTCCTGACATAGGGATCATCAATATTTCCATCACAGCCCGGGGAATCTCAAGTCTTAACAAAACCTAGATAGAAAACCCCAATGGACCTTAAGAATATTATCCCTGGGATATCTCCAATCTTCTTTAACCTCTGCCTGAAAGAGAAACCTTTTTCAGATATATGAAAGGTGTCAATTGTATGCACAGTTTTCGAAGATGCGAGTGAGCGCTCATCTTTATCTCCATATCGGACATCAGCCTACTCGATGTCAATAGAATTAATGAGGCTATAATCAAAAAGAATTTTGTCTAGCAGCTCAACAGAGACAATCCCTTGAGCGACAAACAATACAGATTTAGTTCTACTCGGTTTAATGCAAATATTTTGCCATTACTCAAAGAATCGGCAAGCCATTAGACAATAGACACATCACGAGGACGATAGCATTATATATAACGAAGACCTTTGAATAGGTGTGGCATAAGGGATTTATACAGAAGCTCTCCAGCTATGGAATCACTAAAAGAGTTTTCTCAATTATCAAATAACTAGCAGTATAGCCCGGCTTTGCTCGGATGTAATGAAAGCTTTAAAACTAATCCATGGTCCTGGAGCTCAGACTCAGCCTAAAGAATATTTGCGTGAAGTTTGGTGAGAATCGGATAAAAATTGTGGATTTGTATAAAGGACATACAGACACACACACAAACATCTTGCCTTATATATATATTACATAATATATATATAAGTCATCCGCATACAAGACCGTTTCGCTGTATCACAGCTCATCAGTGTGGCTAGATATATCCACTTGCTTCTGGCCGGGATCGAAACTCGACAGATTTGGTGTCAGTCAGAGTCGCTACTCCCTAAGCCATCGGCGCATGGGATCAGAGAAGGGAAATTTTAACGTCTTGTATGTAAGCAGTGTATACAGACGCCAGTCACCGAGAGAACTCAATTCATTTCTGAAGAGTCACGCATTATAGCCGAAGTGGAAACTGTTTTTAAAATTTTCTTCTCCAGAGAGCTCAATCGTAATGAGAGCATAATATATTAGTCATCCACATACAAGCACGTTTCGCTGTATCACAGCTCATCAGTGTGGCTAGACATATCCACTTGATTCTGGCCGGGATCGAAATATATACATTATATATTAGATATATTATATATTATATTATTATATATATATATTATATATAATATATATAATATATTATATTATATATATTATATACTATATATATATATTATATATTATATTATATATTATATTATATATATTATATATTATATATATATATATATATATATATATATATATATATATATATATGTACTATAGTCATCCGCAGACAGATCTGTTTCGCTGTATCACAGCTCATCAGTATGGTTAGACTCCGATTGCTTTTTAACCAGGATTTAAACCCGATCGAATTGGCGTCAGTCGGCGATTCTGCCTCTGGGCTATGGGCGTTCGGTGGAAGAAGGCAGACTTTTAAGCGCGTATATTATCATTATACGCGCCCAATAGCTAGAGTGCTCTAATTCATTATATATATATATATATATATATATATTATCGATATTTTCTGCACTATTATAAGAACTGCAACTTTGAAACTTCTGAATATCGTTTCTTATGTCTTTGTCTATGAGTGTATCAAATTTGATTAAACTCGGATCACTCCTTCTATAACCCGATTTTTTCGATTATCGATTTGCGATATTTATCGGAGGTACCCCGACACAAAACCGAGCTAAGAACACTCGCAGACGCTTATAGTACAACTGTGTAAATTTTCAATAAAATCGGTTCAACTGTTTCGGAGTCTATAGGTAACGGATACACACACACACACACACACAGATACACACATACACACACAGACAAAGTTCCGTTTATAAATAAGTTTAGATTAGATAGTTTCCTATCAGGTAGGCTCATGAAGGTAGTTCTAAATGGCCAGTTCTACGAAGCCTATGGGATCCATACAAGCGTTCCCCAAGGTGTGCTTCTCGGTCTAACCCACTTCCTGCTTTATATTAATGATCTACCTAAGTGCACACTCTAATAACTTGAGAATATCTATGCAGACGATACAACAGTTTAGGGATGCTTCTCCAAAATGAACAGAGCCTAGCAGATGATTTTTCTTCTGACCTAACTCTAAAAGCTCTTCTTCTTCTTCTTCTTCTATGTGCCCTGTCCCTTCAGGACGTAGGCGATCATGGCTTTCCACGTTTCACTATCCCTGGTGGCTCTGAGCACGCCTTCTCCTGTTACACCATGCAATCCTCGTTCCGTCATTCACCTGCTTAGGTCCTTCAAATATGTTATCCGTTGCTTTTCCCCGTCTCTTTTTGGCCTGCTAGTATCAGATTCTCCAAGCCCTTCTTCCTCATTGCGCGTCCCAGAAACTTCAGCTGTCTCTTCCTGGTGCACAGTATTAATTTCCTTTTTGTTTCCATCATTTCCAAGACCTCATCATTGCTCACATGCTTGATCCATGATATTCGCAGCATACTACTGCGGGAAAATCTTCTGCCTATTCACTCATGTATCTTTCGAGACATTATCGTCCAAACGTGCATCATGTATGGCACCAAACTGACTAATATGTTGAAAGCAATCATCGAATGACAAATGCTCTTCGTAATGTTGTAAACTATTCCATGGAAAGTGTTCAATTAGACTAAATTCCTTCCTTCCACTAGTTCTAACCTTCATGGCTAAGGTCTACCATGCTTAGTTCGTATTCCTTTGTTGAGATGTACTTTCTACTCTTGCAACCTCTTCCTATGAACCTTTGGGGTACTGTTTCACAAGAGGGGTTCAACGTTATGTTCACTACATATTCCCATAAATTGTACATCTTACATTTTTCTTTCTAAACTTCTACCTTGAATGGCTCTTGAACCTTGTATAAAATGTTTTGTTGTTTCCCCCAATACCATAAGTTATAAATATAAAATAAAATAACCTTCAAATTGAATGAATATTAATCAGTAAATTTTTCTCTACGAAATATTGGTACCTCAACTGGTTTCTCCAGAAGGCTAAATCCTTTGGTTCGGTGGACAGCAAAGGCGTGTGTTGTCCAAGTGGCGATGCTTTCTGGTACCCTCAATTTAATTTTGAAATGGGTTCTTCGACTAAATATAGAAAACATATTTTGTTATAAAACAAAAAATTCCAAGTAAAAAGAACAAATATTTTTCAACCTTTTCCTGTATCTCTCCCTCTTTCTGTCTCCCTCTCACTCGCTCTATTTCCTTTCTCTCTTTCTTTCATTCTCCTATCTCTCTTTCTTTCTCCCTCCCTCTCTCTCTCTCTCTCTCTCTCTCTCTCTGTTTGTCTCTTTCTTCCTACCCCTCTTTCTTTCTTGTTCTCTCTGTCGTCGTCTTCTTTTCTCATACTCTCTTTTTTACTTTTATTCATCCTCTCTCGCTTTCGTTCCTTCTCTTCCACTGTAACACTGTAAGCGTTCCTTATGCACCTACGTTAAAAAGATATCGACTGACCCTGGATTCGAACCTAAGAATAGATATTTGGAAAATATCTCTGTGTGTATATATTTTTTCTTCCCAGAAAAATCAACTTTTCTTTTCTTGGGAGGGTCTGAGAGAGAGAGAAAGAAGGAAATAAACACTGGGGTAGCCGAGAGAAGTAGAGAGGCGAAAAACAAGGCAGGTATGGGACATCAACTAATATGATAATAATTTTATCAAAAATACAGATGGCCAGCGGGTAAAAAGAATTCTGTTAATTTCTTCAATGTTTGTTCTTCTTTCCCATTTCTCCCTTGGAAAAAGAAGGCAAAAAATTGACGGAAGTAAAAATACTACCAGAGAAGAATTCATCATTAGGTCTTGAAAATCAATCTTTCATTAGGTCATGACGAAGACAATTCATTAGATCTTGTTGCGAGCAATTCATCATTAGGTCTTAAAAAAAACAATTTTTCATTAGATCTTGAAGAAGACAATCATTAGGCCTTGTAGAAGACAATTCATCATTAGGCCTTGAAAAATCAATCTTTCAATAGATTTTGAAGATGACAATTCATTAGGCCTTGTTGAAAACGATTCATCATTAGATCTTGAAAAATCAATCATTGATTATTTCTTGAAGTCGACAATTCCTTAGATCTTGTTGAAAACAATTTATCATTGGGTTTTAAAAAAAGAATCTTTCTTTAGGTCTTGAAGAAAACAATACATTAGGCCTTGTTGAAAACAATTCATCATTAGCTCTTGAAAAGTCAACCTTTCATTAGTTCTTGAAGAATACAATTCATTAGATCTTGTTGAAGACAATTCATCATTAAATGTTGAAAAAACAATTTTTCATAACATCTTCAAGAAGAAAATTGATTAGGTCTTGTTGAAAACAATTGATCATTAGGTCTTGAAAAATCAAACTTTCATTAGTTCTTGAAGAAGACAATTGATTAGATCTTGTTGAAAACAATTCATCATTAGGTCTTGAAAAATCAATCTTTCATTAGTTCTTGAAGAAGACAATTGATTAGATCTTGTTGAAAACAATTCATCATTAGGTCTTGAAAAATCAATCTTTCATTAAATCTTGAAGAAGAAAATTTATTAGGTCATGTTGAAAACAATTCATAATTACGTCTTGAAAAATCAATCTTCCATTGGGTCTTGAAGACAACAATCATTAGGCCTAGTTGAAAACAAATCATTTTTAGATATTGAAAAATCAATCTTTCATTAGGTCTTGATGAAGACAATTTATTAGGTCTTGTTGAAGACAATTCATCATTAGGTCTTCAAAAATCAGTCATTCATTATGTCTTGAAGAAGACAATTCATTAGATTTTGTTGAAAACAATTCATCATTAGGTCTTGAAAAATCAATCTTTCATTAGGGCTTGAAGAAGAAAATCATTAGGCTTTGTGAAAGACAATCCATCATTAGGCCTTGAAAAATCAGTCTTTCATTAGGTCTTGAAGAAGACAATCATTAGGACTTACTGAAGACAATTCAACATTAGGTCTTGAAACATCAATTTTTCATTGGATCTTGCAGAAGACAATTTATCATTTGGCCTTGAAAAATCAATCTTTCATTAGGTCTTGAAGAAGACAATTCATTAGAATTTGTGAAAACAATTTATCATTATATCTTGAAAAATAAATCTTTCATTGGGTCTTGAAGCAGACAATCATTAGGCTTTGTTGAAGACAATTCATCATTAGGTCTTGAAAAAATCAATCTTTCATTAGGTCTTGAAGAAGACAACTCATTAGATCTTGTTGAAAGCAATTCATCATTACGTCTTGAAAAAACAATTTTTCATTACAATTTGAAAAAGACAATTCATTAGGCCTTGTTGAAACTAATTCATTATTAAATCTTGAAAAATCAATCTCTCATTAGGTCTTGAATGAGACAATTCATTAGATCTTGTTAAAAACAATTCATCATTAGGTCTTGAAAAAACGATCCTTCATTAGGTCTTGTTGAAGACAATCATTAGGCCTTGTTGAAGACAATTCATCATTCGGTTTTGAAAAATCAATCTTTCATTTGGTGTTGAATAAGACAATCATTAGGTCTTGCTGAAGACAATTCAACATTAGGTCTTGAAAAAAAATTTTTCATTAGATCTTGTAGAAGACACTTCATTACGCCTTGTTGAAAATAATTCATCATTAGATCTTGAAAAATCAATCTCTCATTATATCTTGAAGAAGACAATTCATTAGATTTTGTTGAAAACAATTCATCATTAAGTTTGAAAAAACAATTTTTCATTAGATCTTGAAGAAGACAATTCATTAAACCTAGTTGAAGACAATTCATCATTAGGTCTTGAAAAATCAATCTTTCATTAGGTCTTGAAGAAAACGATCATTAGGCCTTGTTGAAGACAATTCATCATTAGAATTTGAAAAAACAATCTTTCATTTGGTTTTGAAGAAGACAATCATGAGACCTTGTTAAAGACAATTCAACATTAGGTCTTGAAAAAACAATTTTTCATTAGATCTTGAAGAAGATTATTATTTAGGCCTTGTTAAAACAATTCATCATTAGATCTTGAAAAATCAATCTCTCATTAGATCTTGAAAAAGACAATTCATGAAATCTTGTTGAAAACAATTCATCATTAGGTCCTGAAAAAAAATTTTTCATTAGATCTTGAAGAAGACAATTCATTAAGCCTTGTTGAAGAAAATTCATATATTAGGTCGTGAAAAATCAATCTTTCATTAGGGCTTGAATAAGTCAATTCATTAGATCTTTTAGAAAAGAATTCATAATTAGGTCTTGAAAAATCAATCTTTCATTAGGTCTTTAAGAAGACAATTCATTAGGTCATGTTGAAAACAATTCATCATTAGCTTATGAAAATCAATCTTTCATTAGTTCTTGAAGAAGACAATTGATTAGATCTTGTTTAAAACAATTTATCATTGGTTCTTGAAAAATCAATCTTTCATTAAAACTTGAAGAAGAAAATTTATTAGGTCTTTTTGAAAACGATTCATAATTACGTCTTGAAAAATCAGTCTTCCATTGGGTCTTGAAGAAGACAATCATTAGGCCTTGCTGATAACAATCCATCATGAGGTTTTGAAAAATCAATCTTTCATTAGGTCTTGTAGAAGACAATTCATTAGATCTTGTTAAAAGCAATTCATCATTACGTCTTGAAAAAACAATTTTTCATTACATCCTGAAGAAGACAATTCATTCGGCCTTGTTGAAAACAATTCATCATTAGGTCTTGAAAAAACAATCTTTCATTAGATCTTGAAGAAGACAATTTATTAGATCTTTTTGAAAACAATTCATCATTAGGTCTTGAAAAATCAATCTTTCATTAGGACTTGAAGAAGTCTATCATTAGGCTTGTTGAAGACAATTCATCTTTTGGTCTTGAAAAATCAATATTTCATTAGGTCTTGAAGAAAACTATTCATTATATTTTGTTGAAAACAATTCATCATTAGATCTTGAAAAAACAATCTTTCGTTAGGTCTTGAAGAAGACAATCATTAGGCCTTGTTGAAGACAATTCATCTTTAGGTCTTGAAAAAACAATCTTTCGTTAGGTCTTGAAGAAGACAATCATTAGGCCTTGTTGAAGACAATTCATCTTTAGGTCTTGAAAATCAATCTTTCATTTGATCTTGAAGAAGACAATCATTAGGCCTTGCTGATGTCTTTTGAAGTCTTTTTGAAGACAATTCATCATTAGGTCTTGAAAAAACAATCTTTCATTAGGTCTTGAATAAGACAATTCATTAGATCTTTGTGACGATGTATGCATCGTGGAGACGGAAAGAAGAACTCTCTCGGCCCCCCTCCTTATAAACCTCGTTAAAATAAAAGATGTAATCCAGAAATTTCTCGGGAAGAGGATGAAAGAAAAGCAGAAATATATGAGAATGGGAAAAGAAGTGTCTCTGAATAATATGAACGGACAACCAAAATCATAATCTCTTAATTCGAACCGACACAAGAGTTTGTGATGTATCGACGTATAAAATACAAGGGATAAAAAAAAAGCATTTGCGATCGATCTTCAAAATTTCCAAGTAAGTGTTTTCTCTGATACCGATCTATGTCACACATTCACTTTAATTCTGTAGACTCGAAAGGAATTTATAGTGGATATCTTATCAATTCTTTTTCTAGTTGTAGTGAGAGTCCGTTCTAGTTAAAGGTGCATGTATACTGTTGCAGGTTAACGGAATTTGGCCTTGTGGTAGATAGCCCACTATAAGTCATAAAATGATTATAAAATCAAGAAAAGCAAATTGAGTTGAAAATAACATTTATATATACACAATTCAAATTAATGTTTTACAATTACAGTAATACTTGAATATATGTCCAACGGAGGTTAAAATGTTCATGGCAAATAATATGCTGAAAGAAATATAAGGCTTAGGAATGTGGGGAGCGTGTAAGTGAGGAATGTCTTTGAAGTAGTCGCTCTTTAGGTCGGTAAGTAGTTTTGAGACAAGGGAGAAGGAAAGAGGCAAGCGTAGTAGCCACTTGACTTAGGTCAAGGGGATATTGATTACACTCTTCTCCTCGGGATATGCCTGTCTGCTGGGGTTTGTCTGTATCCGCTTTTTATATTTGCTTTTTGGATCAAAGCAGCTCGTTTGGAATTTCACACTTGTATTTGATTCTGGGTTTCCCATTGGCTGATAAATAAAATTCGCGTAGGCTAGTGAAATGAAAATTTGATATTTGATTAATTTTTATTTTTCAACCGGAACATCTGCGCGAACCCGGATGCGCACGGACGACTTTTGGTCATTTGATTTTTTGTTGTGAGAGAGCAAACATCCGGTCCATCGCTTTTATTCGGTCGGTATCACCACAAATTCACAAATCGAAAACATCTGTTTATTTTTTTGAGGAACACGAACATTCCTTGTCTGATCAGAAATTTAATAAGAGAAAAAAAAATAAGAAAGTGAGACTCTCGGTTTGATAAAGATAATTAGGACTATTCTTTTGCCGATATAGTCAGTCAGTTAAGTGCCATACGTGATACACGCTTGGGCGATCATGTCTCTAAAGAGACATGACTGACTGGGCAGAAGATTATCCCGCAGTAGGTTGCCATTGCTTTCTGCGGTAGATTG
Organism: Ascarosepion bandense; assembly: GCA_037127315.1. Lineage (NCBI taxonomy): Eukaryota > Metazoa > Mollusca > Cephalopoda > Sepiida > Sepiidae > Ascarosepion > Ascarosepion bandense. Next base: position 2,620,077 of record JBBBDQ010000906.1, on the reverse strand, counting down.
GTTGCCGACCAAGGCTATAGAACCCCAATCTGTCCTGCTATTTAACCCATAACTGGAAGGAAGAGACGGATTAATACCTTTCCCAAGGGTATTTGCGCGTAAGTGAACACAATGGATTCAACTGGAATTCGAACTCGGCTCTTCCGATTTCTCGTTCCGAGCCGATATCCACTGTACCACAACGCACATCCATTGCCGATATAGATCCAATCTGAAATTGAATAAAAAATTTTGAGATCTAGGAATATGTATTAATTGAAGGACCTTCAGAGATCTCCAAAGATTTCCGTTATTTTTTTTTTAATTCCTTGCTTTATCTTCAGCGTTTTTTTTTGTTTGTTTTGTGTGTGTGTGTGTGTGTGTGTGTGTTTCCGTTTTTATGGCAATAAAAGAAAAAAAGAAGAATGTTTTTGAATTACCAAAATAACCAACCGTTCAGCGTTTTGATGTGACTGAAATTTCATCTGCATCTCGCTGGTATCGAATTTGACCTCCATCCCATTATATAGGACCATATTTTCTTAATTTCCATTTTTGGATCATCACTTATAAATTATCTACTGATTTAAAATCGCGGAAGCAGTAGAGATTTAACAGTTTCTGTAACAACGTTAGGGCATTTCCGCGGCCGATCAGTAGGTTAGTGAGCCGCCCCCCACCCCCCCGTCTCTCTAGCATAGTGAAGCGTCACATCTTGAAAAAGCAATTCTTCAACAAGTTTTGAAGAAGTCAATCATTAGGTATTGTTGAAAACAATTCATAATTAGATCTTGCAAAAACAATTTTTCATTATGATATATCTCGGAATGGGATATCGGAATATCGAAATGGGATATATATCAATACGAGGTTAAGTGGTTAAGGCAAATGTGATCGGGTAAGACAATCTATTCCGCAGTCATAATCGTAGTATGCAGAGTCCTGAGACGTAGGTGTAGTCAGTAGACCTCTGGTGATAGATAATTAGATCACTCACTCACTCTATCGACATCCTTGCCTTCGTTTATATTTATGGCTGACACTAGGCAATTACATTCCAGTGGGGGGGGGGGAGTGTATCCATATATATTACATCACATTAGGTCATGAAGATGATAATCATTAGGACTTGTTGAAAACAATTCATCATTAGGTCGTGAAAAAACAATTTTTATTAAGTATTAAAGAAGATAATTCATTAGGTTTTGTTGAAGACAATTCATCCTCAGGTCTTGAACAAGCAATTCTTCATTAAGTCTTGAAGAAGACAATCATTAGGTTTTGTTAAAAACAATTCATCATTACGTCTTGAAAAAGCAGTTCTTTATCAAGTCTTGAAAAAAACAATCATTATGTCTTGTTGAAAACTATTCATCATCAAGTCTTAATTCTTCATTAGGTTTTGAAGAAGACAATCATTAAGTCTTGTTTGAGAAAATCTATCATTAGGTCATGAAGAAGAAAAATCATTAGATACTGTTGAAGACAATTCATCATTAGGTCTTGAAAAAGCAATTCTTCATTAAGTTTTAAAGAAAAGAATCATTAGTTCTTGATAAAAATTCATCATTATTTATTAAAAGAGCAATTCTTCATTAGGTTTTGAAGACGATCATTAGGTCTTATTAAAGACAATTCATCATTAGGTCTTGAAAAAAACAATTCTTTTTAGAATGGTAATACAGAATCAGAAATAAAGAAATAAACCAAGTAACAAAAATCACATCACTTGAATTCTTCTAATAGCCAAACGTAAAATAGTTTTCAAGTGGAAGTAGAAAGAAAAATGACGGCAAACATCAATATATTTATTTTCTCGATTACTGACTAAACAAAATGGTTAAGAAGTAAAAACCCCATCCATCCTGGAAAGGTCGGTAAAATGTAGTGATCTAGAGAAGATTAAATTCATGAAAAAAAGTTTTAAAAACACTTTTCATAAATTTAAAAGTAACTTCGCTATTGACATTAACTTCACCGTTTCTTATTAAATTGAAATTTTTAAATTATTTTTACCGAAGATGTTTTTTCCTCCATACCCAAACTGTACGAGTATTCAAACAAAATTTTGGTCGCACCTCTGACATACTTGGTGATGATGTGAAAGGCACTAAAAAATAGAATATTACGACAATGTTAACGATATAATGGAGGCAAGAAGATCAAAAAGACAAAACAAAAACGGAAGCAGACGGAATATGGGAAGCCAGGCACAAATAGAGAAAAAAAAAATGAAAATAGAAAAAGAAATACTAAAAATAATTAATAAAAGAATTTAGGAATATGGGTCAAACTGGAAGAACGAAGAAGAAATGGAAAAAATGTAGAAGTAGAAGAAGACTAAAAATAAGAAAATGGTGAATGACGGAAGCAGACGGAATATTGGAAGCAGGAGGAGGAGGAGGAGAAGAAGAAGAAGAATAAGAAGAAGAAGAAAAAAAAATGGTGAATGATAGAAGCAGACGGAATATTGGAAACCGGACAGAAATAGAGAAAAGAAAATGGAAATAGAACAGAAAAACTAAAATAATAAATAAAAATACAGAAATATAAACCAAATAGAAAGAAGAAGAAGAAGAAGAAGAAGAAGAAGAAGAAGAAGAAGAAATCGTGAATGACGGAAGCAGATGGAATATTGGAAGCCGAGCAGAAATAGAGAAAAGAAAATGGAAATGGAACAGAAATAATAAAATAATGAATATAATTACTGAAATATAAGCCAAAAGCAAAGAACGAAGAAGAACAAAAACAAGAAAACTGAAAAGAGAAATGTGAATGACAGAAGCAGACGGAGTATGAGAAGCCAGGCAGAAATAGAGATAACGAAAATGGACTTAGAACAGAAATAATTAATAAGAATACTGAAATATGAGAAAAACGGAATTAAGGAAGATGAATACATACAAGATGAAGACGAGTAATGACATGAATCAAATGTAGGTACCGCCATTACATCACAAAAATCCAGCATAGTATGATTTTAAAAGGTTCAAAACTTAATAAAACGAACTTTTTCTATTAAAATGTTTACAATATTATTAAGAGGAAAGATAAAAGTAACTTTTATTCATTTTATAAAATTTTTTAATCCCTTTTAATGTGTTCGAAATTTTGGCAGAAAATTTTATTTTGATTTGAGTTAGCATTACAGAAAATCTTACAACTGTTACAATCGATTACGTAATTTTTTACGTAACTCACTTTTTCGGTGACAAACACATTAATTTGGAAATTCTCGCAAAAATCAAATAATTGTTGGATTTTAATGAAACTTTCAGTACTCATTCACAAATGAATAAAATTATTTTTGAAATTATTATTTTTTAAAATATTGATGTAAAAATAATTTTTAACTTTGTTACCCCACCTCCACGTAAATTCATGAAATTTTAATAAATTCTAATTTTCTGCAATTTACTTTTTTATTAGTTAAATATTAGTTAAATGTAGAACACATCGGGAAAAATAAATCATATATTTTTTATTTAAATTTATCCTTCCTTATACGAAAATCTGCTCCGAAGAGAAATATAAAAAATGCAATAAAACTTTGATATAATTTAATTTGGTAAGCTTTTAATTGCTGGAATAAATAATAAAAATTAAGAACATTATAGTCTGAAGAAAAAAGTTTTTCGATTGCTAATAAAATTTTAAAAGAATTGTTTCCATTTATTTATTATAATAATTCATAAAGTTTAAAACTATTTCAAAAGTCTTTTAAAGAACTCTATGATTTTTTTATTAGTTAAGAATTGATGATTATACTGCCTATCAAAAAATAAAAAATTTGATAAAATGTTTCTAACCGTATATTTTTAAAATAATCATTTGTGTGTGTGTGTGTGTGTGTGTGTGTGTGTGTGTGTGTGTGTGTGTGTGTGTGTGTGTAAATAAATATGTTCATTTAAGTACGATGTTCCATAGGGGTCATAACAAATTTCCATAGGGATCGTATTTATTTTAGAAGTTTACAAGTGTTTTGGATTATTTACCTTACATGGAAAACGACAGAAACCGCACTTTGATTCTGATTCAAGTCTCTTCAAGACGCTTATAAAATTCAACAGCCTTTTTTGTAAGTCATTCCTTAAACATTTAAAGCAACTTTTACATTTTAATTCCTAATTTTCTGATTTTGTTAAAAAAAATAATATTAGTGAAATTCACAATTTGTAGAGGTACCTAAAAATAATATGAAAAATAGATATTAAAAATAAAAATTAATAAATACCATAACATTTCATAAATTATTGAGTTAACTCTGCCGTTATTTTCATTCTGTTATTAAATTGTAATTTTTTTAAAAGAAAGTTTTATATTATTTTTATTTTTATTTTTCATAAAACATCTTCAAACGTAAGCCTACAAAGCTAGACAAACTAAAATTTCATCAAATATTGGAAAATTGCTGAAAACTGTGTGAAATTTTTAATTTTAGCATAGCTAAAAATTAAAAAAAAACGATTTGTATAAATAAGATTTATACCAAATTCGTCTTCCATACTTTTGGCCGGCTGCTGTAAATCGTTCATTATCGCCTCCTGATAAGGTGTTGACAGCTGTGATAACAAGGCTACCGTAATTGAGGAATTCTTTTTAAAACATTTTTCAAGCAGCAAGCAAGTAATTTTTGTTTCATGTCAACCTAAAGTAAGTTTAAATTAGTAATTTGAAGAAAATAATGTGTTAGTGAGGTGTATTTTATTTTTTGCAAGATTTTTAAAACCGAGAATTAGCTTCTGATTACAATCGATGAAAAATGGCGGAAATTTTGAAATTTTGAATTTTTTTTTCATTTAGAAATTTTTTTATTCCGATCCATATGATTTCGGTTTAAAATACACCAGTGTATTTTGCTTACTGAAATTAGTAAATTTAATCCGTTGGCTTTCAATTAAAGCTAATCTTAAAACTTGAAGATAACTTATTTATTATTAAAATTTCAATTTAAATTTAGGTATAGAAAAATGACTAGAGGTACCTAATCAAATGGAAAGACGAAGTAGGAGAAGACAGAAAATACGAAAAAAGCTGAATGATGGAAGCATATTGAAAATTGGGAAAACAAGAGAAGTGGAGAAAAAGAAACAAAATTGAAATGGAAAGAATAAACATACTTCATAAAAAAATAATGACATATTAATCAAATGGAAAGGACGAAGAAGAAAAAAACTGAAAATACAAAAAATGTGAATAATGGAAGCCGACTGAAAATGGAAAGAACGAAAAAAATGGAGAAAAATAAATTAAATTAAAAAGGAAAGAATATACATACTTAATAATACAAATAATTACATATGAGCCAAACGGAAAGGACGAAAGCTAATATGACTGAAAATAAGAAACATGAATGACCCTTAAAAAAATATATGTCTGAGTAGAAGATGAAAAATCTGTTAATGAGACGAACGAGAATGAAGAAAAAGTAATTAAAAGAACAAATCAGAAAAAAACGTTTGGAAAAGGGGAAAAGAAAATCTCATTAAGAAGGAAAGAATGAGAATAAATAAAACTGAGAAAAAAGAAGAGAAATACTAAAAATGAGAAAAAGAGAAGGACAATGAAAAAAAATCTGCAAAGGAGAAAATGAATTTAGAAAATACATCTGAAAAGAAAACATTAAAAATTAATAAGATAATAATAAAATATGAAAAAAGAACAAAGAAAAAAATCAGTGAATGAAAGTATAATAAATTATAATAAAAATATAATGAAAGTATAGTAATAGTGTAATAAAAAATATAATGAAAATATAATAATATTAAAATAAAAATATTATGAGAATATAACACAATTAAAATGAAAATATAATAAAATATATTAAAAATATAATGAAAATATTACCAAAATATAATGAAAATATAATAAAGAAATAATGAAAATATAATACAAAGTAAATTATAATTAAAATATAATAAAATTTATTGAAAATATAGTAAAGAGATAATGAAAATATAATAAAATAAAATATAATTCAAATATAATTCAAATATAATAAAATTACAAGAAAATACAACAAAAATATAATTAAAATATAATTCAAACTTAAGAAGACTAAAAATGAGAAATTAGATCTACGAAGTTATTTCTATTCATGGTAAAAATCTACTTACTGTATGGTACAGGGCGTATGGACATTCCTCGTGCAATCAATACATTACTAGCCAAATGCATATTGGACCACTTGAAAGAAGGAAAAGAACAAAATAATTTCAGACAATTTAAGCTACCGAAAAACGAAAATACATGCTTTCTAACTTTCAATTTTCCGGACATGTCTTTTTCTGGTAAATGAAATAATATTTTTCAGTGGAAATAATAATTCTAACTATTACACTAAAGTTATAAATCCAAGCGTTTGTTGTTTTTTAAAGTACAAAATATGCCACGTTTCCTTTTACATATGTGGTTACACATATTCTTAATAAATAACACAAATATATGTTCAAATAAATTGGTATAAAAAGAATAATTATTTTGTGCTTATTTAAGACAGGCTTTAGAGTTTTTGACATCTCTGTGCAAGAAGTTATTTTCCTAATTTACACCTAATACAAGGCCCAAGTGCCACTCAGGGTAGAAGGTTAGTGTGTAACACAGATGTAAAAGAAAAGTGTAGATAGTGAAGTTTATGAGGATAAAGATAGATAACGATCAGCCGAGACTTTCTAATGTACGACATTTTTTAATGTAGTTTTCTATAATTTTAAGTACAGTCCATTAAGGAAAGTGTAATTTTTTCATTTCACACAGGATCAACCATATCTGATTTCATATTCTTTTGGTGGATTACGGCAATTACGTGTTTTTAAGTTTCATTTTTAAAAAATTCTAGTCAGAAGAGTTTGATGCATAATATTAAATATCAAATTTTCTTACCTCAAGAAGGGATCTTAAATTGTAAAATATTTTCTTGTAAAATGTTCCCGTGCGAAAAAGGTTTATCCTCATCTGAAACATTAAAAGCAGTCTTTTAGACACCATTTGAAAGTTTGTTTTTATTTTAATATACGCAAAAATATGCCTCTCTTTAATGAAGTATGGTATATTAACAAATACCCTTAAGAACGGTATTAATATGTCGCTTCTCCCTTCAGCTATAACAACAGATTGAATTCTATAGCCTTGGTTGGAAACCAGTATACCACAGAAGAAATCAAACTCGGAAAAATCTTCTGCTAAGTCAGTCATGCTTATTTCGAGACATGATCGCCAAAGCGTTATCTTTTAACTACTTTTAGGATATATTATGAATACTATTATCTTGTATATTTAAGTCTTTATTGTTATTCATTGTCATTTGTGTAGCAAAGCAGATATTTGATCACATGCCTACATTACCATTATCTTGTTTCTTTTGTTTAACATTTCATTTTGTTTTTTAAAGCTGATGAGATTTTTAAGGATAGTTTCTCTTCTAGACATAATTTTTAGTTTTTCCCAACCAATAGCATAATATGCAGATCTATCGTGACAACACCAACACAAACGAAAATATTTACAGACAAGCAACAAAAACATCCTTCAAAGAAGGATTCAATAACCACAAAACATTACTGTTGTGGCCTTGTTGGGCCCAGAAATAAAGACACAAAAAAGGAATAGAGATAAACAAATATATTTAGCAAAGACAGTAGTACAAACATATACCAATAAGAGATTTTTAGCGTGACTGTTAGTCCGGCTGTCTGAGTTATCTGCTGGAATATATTCCGCTTTCACTCTCTGCTCTCTATAAAGCAGAACTGCTGCTTATATATAGTTTAAAAGAGTTCATGAGTAAGTAACCATAACAACTTCTCATAAGTGTCAACTGCACAGGAGTCTTAATATTTTTTTCTTTTTGAATTAACGACGAGAATGTCCGCCATTTTTATTTTTATTTTTATTTTTAAACGGCAATGTTCCGGGGCCGCTTTAGAAAATGACATTTCAAAAGTGTCCTAAATGACATCCATCACTTTTTTCTTCATGAGGACCACTGTCAACATCGTCCTACAAGCGTTTCCTGATTTGATTTAAATGTCTATTGTGAGTGAACTAGGGACCTTTAATTCTATAGATCATATTTCCTACTCTTTTGTTAATTGTACACATTTCCCAGAAACATTTATTATCCCGAAACAGCTTGAAAAAAAATGTTCTCCCTGGTCTGGTAGCGTTTTGTATATACCGTGTTTGTCCAGGTTTTATTTGTTTTGAGAAGTAGCTTGTCGAAAAAAGACCTGATTTTACGCGCAATCATTAACTCGGCTGGAGGTAATGATGATGATTTGTTGTTGTTAAGCGTGATTATATACACCTGAGAAAACTGTTGGAGGGCTTTTTCTGTGGGTGTGCTCCTAGCTTTCTTCAGAGCTCTTTTTAGCGTGTCAACGAAGCATTCGGCCTGTCCATTGGAGCTTGGGTGATATGTAGCAATCGTGATATGATTGATCTGAAAGGTTTCACAAAAATCCATAAAATCACCGGACATAAATTGTGTCTCATTGTCTGACACTAAACAATCGACTACCCCCAAATCTGGCGAACAGTTCTTGTAGGAAATTCTGTAGTGAGATTTCTACATCTAAGAACTTCAGGTCACGTAGAAAAACTATCTACTACTATAAGATAGTAGAATCAGTCTATCGAACCTGAAAAATTTACATGAATTCGAGACCATGGTCGGTCTGTTTTGGGCCAAGGACTATATTTGATTGGAGGTGACTGAGCTGCCAAGGCACAGCCTTTACAAGATTTTACCATATTTTCGCTTTCCTTATCCATGTTCAGCCAGTTTACATAATTGCGGATGAAGCTTTTCATCTTTGTAATCCCTGGATGATCCGCATGGAAATCTTTTAGAATTCTTCTTTGTAGTGTTGTGGAAATGACAACTCGCTCACTCTATAGCAGTTCTTCGTCGCATAAAGAAAAATATCTGAAGTCTGTTTGTCCTTTTCAAGAATTTTGGTTTTGGTTTGCCTGATAAACTCATCATTTAGAACTTCGTGTTTGATTTAACAGGGAGTTCTTGTAATGTGTTGCATAATATAGTTTTACATTCTCTTTCTGTTCGGAGAGAAGCAATCACAGTATCTTCAAGGGTTCTCTGTGTTTCAGGATTACTCTGAACAGTCCGTCGGCCTGATAGAGTTTTTAGACGGTAGGAACTCCATTTTAGTTTTTTATAATTTAAAAGAATTGTTTCGCATCTCCGCAGTCTATTTGTTGTATTCACAGACAGACCATTTTTAGAACCAAAGATTGTCAGCAACGGCTTATGGTCCGTCTGCAAAGTAAAGTGTCTACCGTGAATGTACCGGTGAAACTTTGTTACTGCAAAAATAAACCCTTAACACCTTCTTAATTTGAGAGCAATTCTTTTCTACAGGGAGAAGCATTCTCGACGTAGGAGGTATTGGTTTGTGAGGTCCATCTGGCATCTTGTGCATAGTACATGCTCCAATGCCATACGAGATGGCGTCGCTGGCAACTATAATGTCCAGATCTGGGTTATAGTGGGTGAGAAACAAATCTGACGTCAAGACTTTCTTTATTTTGATGAATGCTTCTTGGCATTCAGGTGTCTACTCTCAGTTCTTTTTTTTTCTTTTTTTTGGGGGGGAGGGGTTCAAAAGTTCGTTTAACAAAGCCCGTAAATTGTGAATATTCGGTATAAGCACCTGGTAGTAATTTGCCAATCCTAAAAACCTTTGTAAGATAGAGACATTTTCGGGAGCTGGCATGTTCTTAATTGCTGTAGCCCGTTCTGGATTTGGTCTTATGCCCTCTTTATTGATAATGTGCCCCAAGTATTTAATTCTCTCCATAAAAGTCGCATTTGGATTCTTTCAATTTGAACCCGTACTCCTGAATTCTTGAGAAGTCTTTATGGACACGTTCCTTATGCTGTTCTATATTTTGACTGATCATTAATATATCGTCGACATATGCAACCGCGAAGTCAAAGTCGCTCAGCATGGTGTCTATCACTTGGAAAATTGCCGGCGCAACCTTTACCCCGAATGGTAGACGTTCTAACTTGTACAACCCATGATGGGTAGAGATACATAGCAACTTGGAACATTCTTCCTCCACCGGTATTTGAAGATACGCGTCATTGAGGTTGATTTTTGAAAAAAAAACTTCCTCCATTTAATTTCACAAAAATTTCATACGCTTTAGGTAAAGCATAATGATATTCTTTGAGTGCTGCATTAAACCCCATCGAGAAATCTTGTTTGACTTCTTCTTTACATAGACGGTCAATGAAGGCCCATTGACTATAAACAATTTTCGACAAGGTTCTTTCTAATTTGTGAAGTTCTTCATTTATTTGTGTTAAAGAGGCGGGAGGCACTTTCGTTTTTTTTTTTGTTTTTTTTTTTTTCTTAAACACTGACTGGAGGTCATCTTTTAACTCGAATTTTGCCGTTATCTTATTACACCAACCAAGGCCTCAACTCAGTGGTCAGGTTTTCAAGTTTTTGGTAAAAAGAATTAATTGGTATGTCCCACAACTTAAATTTCTTCATCCAGTCTGTGCCAAATAAATTTACTGTATTCTTTAATACGAATGTCTTTAGTTTTAACATCCTCACTTGAAATGTTACGTTCGTAAAACGTTCTCCCGTAAACTTGATTTTCTTCCCTGTCACGGACCTGGCCATTTTATTAGTTCTTAGCAAGTTTAGTTTACCCAACCTTTTTCAAATGTGTAGATTTATGATTGTTAAATCTGAACCAGAATCCAACTGCAGTTTAATATATTTATTTAGGATTTATACTTGCACGTACTTCCTAATGTTTAACCCGTCTTGTTTATCGGCTTTTGTGTTTTTACATAACTATTCACCTTTTTCTCGCTCGACAGTGTGAGCTCTTGTGCCCGATAGGCTACAATTTAGGCATTTTTTATTCTAGTAATGGTAGTCTTTATAGCAATGTAATAATCCACAACCGAAATACGGGTTAGGAAGCAAATTATCTTGTTATTTTTTTTATATGTTTGAATTAGGGGAAGAAATACATTGCTTTTTCCTTTTTGCTTACTTTCCTTATATGATCTTTGCTAGATTCCTCTATATTATTCGAATCTTCGCATAGTTTTACGAATCTCTGACAGTCCTCCGCTATTTGTTGGAGACTAAGTTTTGGCTCATTTTCCAATTTATTTAGAACTCTACATCTTATTTCAGCGTCTTTTCTGACGGTTTGAAATCTTCGCAATGCTTGTTCACGACCGACGCGAACGTAGTATAATCTTCACAATTCTTTCTGGTTAAATTCATGCACTTCCATCCCTCATGAAAGAGTAAAGTTTTAGGACTAAAAAGCTCTGTAAGTAGTTCAACCGCTTCAGTGAATGTCAGCTCGCTTATTTTACGGGATAAAATATAATTCACAAATTTGGTGTGCTCTGTGGTGCCCAGTTTTCGAAGAAGGCGAACTTTCTTAGAGTCCGAGTAATTTATGTAATCTGTGGTGTACATATCAACCAATCTTATAAAATAGGAGGCGAAAATTATATCCTCATCCGGAAAATATGTAAAAGTTTTTATTGCGCCCCAGATCGTGTTTCGTGAGAATGCATTTTTGTTTTCACTAATTTGTCTCCTGTTTGCCTGTTTAAGCAAGTTTCTTTGCTCCTGTTGAGTTTGAAGTAGAATTTCTTCAAGTTACCTGCTGTCTTTTGAAAGTCAAGCCATTCTTTTTCAGCTTGCTTTAGCATTTTTAGTCTTTCTTTCTAGGTTTGCTTTTGAATTTTTGTATATCTAACTGGTCTAGTTGCTCTATTCTTTTTTGCTGCTCAAGTTGCTTCTCTTGTCATTTAAGTTCCCGTTGGTTTTGCTTCTCTTGTCATTTAAGCTCCCGTTGGTTTTGCTGTTCAAGTTAGAACTTAAGAATTTCGAACATGGCTGATTTAAATTTGTCCACGTTTATCTGTGCCTTTTTTAGGATTGCCCGAATACAGTTAAATTCAAATTAAAACTGTTCTTTTCTTTGAATAACAAAAAAAAACATTAGTTTCTTACTCACTCAGTAACGAAATAACAATTAACTGAAAGGGAATAACTTTATTTTATGTGACGAAAAATAAAATTCCATGCGTACAATGTTGAATCAATATTGACAATTTCCACGCAGTTCTTTTGAGGTCTTCAAGAGTCCTTAAGAATCCTCGTCGCCAAGTTGTGGGGCCTTGTTGGGGCCAGAAATGAAAGAAGAGAGTTTAACAAATATATTTAACAAAGACAGTAGTACAAACATATACCAATAAAAGATTATTAGCGTGACTGTTAGTCCGGCTGTCAGAGTTATCTGCTGAAAAAGATTCCGCTCTCATTCTCTACTCTCTACAAAGCAGAACTGCTGCATATATATAGTTTGGAAGAGTTCATGTGTCATATGAGTAAGTCACTTTAATAATACTCAATATAGAAAAATAAAAAACAACACAAACCTATCAAAATATATATGGAACCAGAAAGAAAATAACATTGCTACCAAAATAAAATGGGAAATAGTAAAAGGAGCATCACCACACAGCAGCAACAGAAAAAAAACTGTAAATTATGCATAGAAAAGAAACTAGCAATAATCAGCATTAAAAATATTAAAATATTAAATAAAAGAAACGAGATATGTGAAAATATAGACATGCAAACAAATATTTGCTTTGCTGCACAATTCACAATAAACAACAGTAAAAACATAAATATACAATCTCGACGAAAGAAGAAAATATTATAAGAACCACCAAAGGGAAAAAAACTCACGTAAAGTTTACATATACAAATATACACAAAAACTCAAACACCCAACTATGACCTAAAAAGAGAAATCCTTACTCGGTCAAACACACCAACACGGTAAAAAAAAGGTCAAACCAATAAAAAAAGGTCAACCTAAACGACAAGAACAAAACAAACAAAAAAAAACAATTAAGTGGACACCTATTCAACACAAAACAATTAAGCGGACATTAAAAGCAATAAATCAAACATTAATAAGAAATCAAACACCTGTACAATAATAAGATAAAAAGAAAGAAAAAGAAATTCAACCAATCGCAAGCGGGACCGCTCTCAAAAAATATCAAATTACATCAAGCGCCTTAAAAACAGGGTCTCAACAGCGGAAAAAGGGCCCAATGAGTGAAGATATAAGGGTTTACTCAAGAAACTTTTAAGTCAGCATGAACCTGATCAGTTAAAGTGACAAATTCTTTGCACTATATATATACACTGCCAGCCATAACTATTAAGCCACATCAGTGTTTTAAAAAAATGATGTATTTCATACTGTCTTTAAGTATTTATTGCCAAGTGAATAATTGTAAATAAAAATAGAATGGTTCTTTTGTTAATATTGCACAATAGCATATGCATCAAATGAATTTATGAATATTTAATAATTACCTATATTGCAGTTTCTTCAATGAAAGAATTAATAAAATGTAGGGGGATTCTGGCGAGTTTAACTTTGCTTCCTTGCCTTGTAAAATTTTGCAAAGTAATAATAACAACAAAAGAACCATTCTATTTTCATTTGGAAATAAATACTAATAATAGTATGAAATACGTAATTTCTTTTTAAAAAATCTGGGGTGGCCTAATAATTATGGCCAGTAAGGTGTGTGTTTATATATATATATATATATATATATATAGCACAGCCCTTAGTGTCTGTTTGATTTTAAATTAGCCCGGTTCGAATAGATTGGATCTCAGTTTATTTATCTATTACCATGTATACTGCATTGTACTATTATTGCATTTGCGATAATGTGATATATAAGGTCCTGGTCTTAAGTTTATAATCAAGAGGCACCTCGAGGTGGTGTAATGGTTAGCGAGCTTGTCTTGCGTAAACCATTGCAATTGAGTAGTGAGTTCGTTCCTCACTGGCTGCCCAAAACTTTCGGCCTTGTGCCACATCTAGGTTTATTATCAAGAATTGTGAGATTAACGCATTCTAAAGTTGTAATATATATATATTCATTTAGAAATGAGTTATTGCCAAATGAAAAATATTCAGAAGTTCTACAATATAGATGCATTGAACACTTTTTAATACAAGTGAGTATTGGTCTAACTTAATTATGACCAAAACCTAACTATCTAACTATATACATATGTGTATGTGTGTGTTGGGATAAAATACAGATCAAATATGGACTGAAATCAATCTGAATGATGAGGAACAAATGGTAAACATTTATTACTTTAATGTATTTAATTTTTATTAAAGCTTCATCAGAGAAACAAAAAGAAAAAAGAAATTATGTCATTTTAATTTTTTGTGTTTGATTTTCATTAGTTATTAAGGTTTCACGCGCGTTACACTTGTTAAACAAGGGTAAGTATACTTTATGGCGGTCCGAATTCAAGGGGAAATGATATGTCTATTTAAAAATCCAAGAAATGTACGAATTTCAAGCCCAACTGAAAAACCGTAAATATTTTACTTTTCTCCCTATCCCATTCTCTGATGAAGTTCTAATAAAAGTAAAACAGATTGATAAACTTTTTCTATGTATTTGTTATATTATCATGCACATATATATATATATATATATATATATATATATATATATATATATATTGTAATAGTTGTTACAATGGTTTATAAATTCATAGTATTACTACACAAAAAGTTTCGCGTTTCGAAGCTACCTTTTTTTTAAGTGCTTCTCATCGGATGAGGAAGTTGAAATGAAAATTATCTGGTGAAAAACGGTTATTTGTGGTGAATATGCTTTTTAAGTGAAAGTGGGGTTGGGAGCTTATTTTGATTCTGTTGGCTGTATTATAGTCTTAGAGTTAGGGGTTGGGAGAGGTAGCTTAGTTCAAGACAGGTTTCCTATTCATCTTGTCTTGGTGTAGTAGTAGTGGCGTCGTTGTTAACGATATATGTGGTGTGTGATTTTAGGATGGTCTAGTCGTTCGTTTATGGTTCTTAAGGTGCTGTTCTTTGGTTTAGAGGAGGGTATGGGTATTTAGTTTACTTTTTCCTTTAGTTTAGGTTATTTTGTATTGGGATATATATTTTTTGTTTTTTTTATTTTTTTATTTTTTTGCAGTGTCGATAGTTCCTTATATATATATATATATATATATATATATATATATATATATATAATATTTATTAATAAATTATAACATTGAAATGTTACAATATCACTACAAAAGTAGCTATTTTGTTTCGACACTTTATGTGTCTTATCAAGTGATGTGGTTATTTCAAAATGAATGGCTTTAAAAGGTTAAGAACAAGCAAGACCTCTTTCATCAGGGAGGCATTATTGTATGTACAATGTGGACCAATCAGAGTAAAGCAACTTTTACTTTGGAGAATATGTGGGAAGACTTAAAATTAATCTTGGTGGGCACTGGTATTAAAATTTTATAAAATTAAGATCAGCATTATTAATTAGCTATTATATCTACTATATTTTTGTTGCTAAAAAAAAAAAAAACTATATATATATATATTTTAACAATTTCGTAGATTTAGAAAGTTATTAATATATTAGACGGGGGAGAGAAAAAGAACGCATACATGAATAAACCTACAAACATTCACATATGGAAAAATATTCACAAACATTAGTAAGAAAAAACATATACATAGTAATACACCCATGTATATATACATACACAAATTTCAAAATCGAGATGTCAATTTGTCTGTTAACTTTTAGGCAGACTAAATTGCTACATATTGGATGCAGTCACGGCGGATTCATAAAATCACTGGCCTCATATGAATGGGGTCAGGATAGACATAATCATATGTGTATATATATATATATATATATATATATATATATATATATATATATATGCAAGGTTCGACTAGAAAGTTCATAGGCTGAGTTAGATATAAATGTAAATAGACTCACCAGTTGGTCGCCTTTCAGTCGAGCATCGTACATATTAAGGGATTAGCCAACCTTCATCAGTGCTTTATCACCACGTTAACCATAGCTTTATAGCTTATCAACCAGAATAAAAAAGCTTACCATGTCCCTTGTGATGTGAGTATATCTTCTTATTCTGCCAAGACTATCATCAAAGACCTTGTAAAATACAGTTGCCTTTCTCTCAGATTTCATTTCTAATTTCGTTTGAGAACCCGCATAATTCGCAGATGGGAAGAAATGTCCTTTAATCTGCAAAACAATGCGTTCATATTAGATACTAGACTGTTGTGGATCTTCAATACCAATTTGTTGTGGAGTTGTGGCGAAACATCGCAGCATAATTGTAATGGCCGGTTTGTGCCGGCAGTAAGACACGGAACAAGAAGGTAGGTTCAAAACAGTGTATTAGTATAACAAGAAACAAGATATTCAAAGAAGTGTTAATAATAAGTAATATAGAAATAAATAAGTCCGAAGGTATTATTACGCTGCTTATTGCCTGGCTAGTAGCTGTCATTAACTGCTGTTAACTGCCTTCGTTAACTGCTCTTGATTAACTGCTCCCTAGAAGTCACACAGGTAATTTACATGTAGCAAGAGGAAGAGTCCATTCCTCGTAGGAGGGTATCATAAGACTAAACAAACCTATGGTACACAGATAAAAAAATATGACCCTTTCAGATAAACGTATCATGGAATAAAAGATTATCATTGAATATTATTCTACCTTGTTTATACAGCAAAAGCTTTTACTCAAGTATAATTTTGTATATTTTGTTTTTAAAGATTTTTTAGGGGTTGTTTAATGCTATGTCAGCAAATATAACCCTTTCTTCTTTTATGTGCTGTGTCCCTTCATGACGTAGGCGATCATGGCCCTCCACATCTTTCTGCTCTTTGTATCGCTTAATATTTTTGTCTTGTTATTTCTCCCAAACCCTGCTCTGCCATCCATTTGTTTAAGGCCATCAAGTATACCACGTTTTCCCTGTCTCTCTTTTTCGCTATCCACCCTGTGAGTACCAGATTCCCCAAGCCTTTCTTCCTCATTACGTCTCCCGGAAAATTCGACTGTCTCTTCCTGGTGTTTTTCATAAGTTTCATTTTTATTTTCATAACTCTCCAAAACTTCGGTGTTATTCACATGTTCAGTCCATGGTATCCTCAGCATCCTTCTGTAGAACTATATTCCTATTGCTTCAAGTTTTTCTTTCATCTTTGTTGAGATTGTTCAGCATTCACTGCCATTCTGGAGGACAAATATCACATAACAGTCCAGTATTCTTTTCTTAGTTTCTAACGAAATTTTCCTGTCTCTCAATACTCTGCTTAGCTTCTGGAATGCATCTTTACTCATGTCAATGCGTCTTCGGATCTCAGTGTTGCACTTTCCGTCCTCTGTTAGAACACTTCTCAGGTATTTAAATTTCTGTACCTGATTGATTTTAGTATCCCCGACATTTTGTGCTCCTCTTTTTGCTGATGACAATGCATTCAGTTTTAATATAATTTATGTTTAGTCCTTTCTTTCCGCTTTCCTTCGCTACTTTCTGTAGAAGGTCTCGTAGTTTTCTTTCTCTGTCTACTATGTGTCATTCCCATATCTTATATCATTAAGATTGTGACCTCCAATGAGGAATCCTGGTAGGTCTTCTAGTTTTCACAGAATTGTCTCGCTGTATAGGTTGAATATCCGGTGAGAATACACATCCTTAACTTACACTTCTGTAAATATCTGACTTCTTGCGAAAAAAATTTTCATATTTTTAATTTTTTTTTTATGCGCTGTTCCTTCATCTAAATCTAAACTTATTTGTAAATGAAACTGTGTGTGTGTGTGTGTGTGTGTGTGTGTGTGTGTGTGTGTGTGTATCCGTTACCTATAGACTCCCAAACGGCTGAACCGATTTTCTTGAAAATTTACACAGTTGTACGATAAGCGTCTGCGAGTGTTCTTAGCTAGGTTTTGTGTCTAGGTACCCTCGATAAATATCGATAATCGAAAAAATCGGGTTATAGAAGGAGTGGTCCGATTTTAATCAAATTTGATACACTCATAGACAAAGACATAAGAAACGATATTCAGAAGTTTCAAGGTTGCAGTTCTTACAATAGTGCAGAAAATTTATAATATATATATATATAAGGCAAGATGTTTGTGTGTGTGTATCCTTTTATCTGTCTCTATGCCCTTTATACAAATTCACAATTTTTATCCGATTCTCACTAGACTTCAGAAATATTCTTTAAGCTGAGTCTGAGCTCAGGACCATGGATTAGTTTTAAAGCTTTCATTACATCCGAGCAACGCCGGGCGATACTATACAATATTGAAATCACGTTGGAATAAAGTTGGAAAGTAAAATTAGTATTAAATAACTAAATTCAATAAATTTATTTACATCATTCGGACTGTTGACATGATCTGTTTTGCTATATATGTTTCAGCTCTGACCTTCTTCATGTGCCAAACATTGGAATTTCGAACAGAACCATTTATTTAGTCCACGAGGGTAGATTGTTCTAGTTCCACATGTCATGCATTTTCTGGATATCTCAGTTTCAGTTAATTCCCTTTAGTAAGTCAGCTTTCAAAGTTTTAGTTCCATCTGCTGTGGCCAGGTATTGAACTCAGAACTCTTTGGTTCAAGTCACTTTTTTGATTACTTCAATCAACGATTTTTTCCACGGAACCATGTTGTAAAACATCGCCTATTAGATAACATGTGGGAAAACATCGCCTAGTGGATAGCATGTGGGAAAACATCGCCTAGTGAATATCATGTGGGAAAACATCACCTAGTGGATATCATGTGGAAAAACATCACCTATTAGATAACATGTGGGAAAACATCGCCAGTGGATATCATGTGGGAAAACATCGCCTAGTGGATATCATGTGGGAAAACATCGCCTATTAGATTACATGTGGGAAAACATCGCCTAGTGGATAGCATGTGGGAAAACATCGCCTATTAGATTACATGTGGGAAAACATCGCCTAGTGGATAACGATGAGGAAGACAGTTCGAATGATGTCACTGTTGTAAATAGTTACAACACCTCACGTCAGAAATATAAACGGATCAATAAATTTAATCTGATATTTTTAAATATCGGAAAGATTTACAAAACTTTAATCCTGTCCCTGTTACTACTACTACTTCTATGTGCCGTATTCCTCCAGAACATATGCGATCATGGCTCTCTACAATTTCCTGTCCTTTGTAGCTTTTAACAAATTTCATCTTTTTGTTATCTCTCCTAAACATTTTCTGTCATCCATTTACTGAAACTCTCTAGGTAGGTTATGCGTTGTTTTCCTTTTGTTCCTCTTGCCTTCAATATGTCATGTGTGTGTGAAATTTTCTGTTTCTTTCTGATGTTAAATATAAATGCCCTTTTTGTTTCCATTTTCTCTAAAGCTTCCTCATTGCTCATACTTTCGGTCCATGGTATTCTCAGCATTCTTCTTTAGAGCCATATTTCTGTTGCTTCAAGTCTCTTTTTCATGTGTGTGTCCAGCATTCACTGCCATATAAGAGAACTGATCTAAAATTATTTATAAATGGAACCTTGTGTGTGTGTGTGTGTGTGTGTGTGTGTGTGTGTGTGTGTGTATCCGTTACCTATAGACTCCGAAATGGCTGAACCGATTTTCTTGAAAATTTACACACTTATACTATAAGCGTCTGCGAGTGTTCATAGCTAGGTTTTGTGTCGAGGTACCCCCGATAAATATTGAAAATCGATAATCGAAAAAGTCGGGTTATAGAAGAAGTGGTCCGATTTTAATCAAATTTGATACACTCATAGACAAAGACATAAGAAATGATATTCAGAAGTTTCAAGATTGCAGTTCTTACAATAGTGCAGAAAATCGATAATATAGATATAAAAGTTTTTATTACACCCGAGGAACGCCGGGCTATACTGCTAGTATTACATAATTTTATGTACGTACCTATGGACAGTAATGGTTATGTCCCAATCTTTATATAATACGTTGGACTCTATTGAAGCAGTGGTGTTTTACTTACTGTCTAGCAGTTCTCTGCTAGCAATTGTTATCTACTTCACGACGCTTGCGAGTCTTATATTTGATGATGTTATAAATATTACTATTTATTTCTAACCTTGACTTTGGTTATTACTCATTCAGTAAACTTGTAGTTTACAACACATAACATTTCAGTACTCTTTACTTTGTTTCTGTTGCCTCAATTCTCTTCTTCATCTGTGAAAAACTTGTCCAGCATTCAGTGCCGGTTCTATGTTTCTAACAATTTTTTTTCTATTTCGCAATACTTTGCTTAGCTTTTAGAAGGAAGGCATCATTTGCTATCCCACTTCGCCTTCGGATTTCAATGTCACACTTTACGTCTTCTGTTAAAACACTTCCCAGATATTTAAATGGTTGTAATTGTTTGATTTTGGTATCCCTAATTTGTAGTTTACATCTTTGGTTCACCCCTTTTGCTGACAACTCTGTATTCTGCTTTCTTGCAAGTGACGCCAAATTATATCTTTTCAACTTCCTCCATTTCTTTCTGTTACCTCGTATAAATACAACAATAATAAATAACATTATTTAAAATGGAATATTAGACATGATATTTATATATTATATTATATTATATTATATTATATTATATTATATTCAGCATCCTTCTATAGAACCACAATTCTGTTTTTTCATTTTTTAAGAGACTATATAGCATTCAATACTATATAAGAAAACTGATATTACATTACAATTCATAACTCTTTTCTTTGCTTCTCCAGAAATATTTCTGTTTCTTTTTACTTTGCTTAACATTTGGAAGGCATCTTTCATTATCTAAATATATCTCTGGACTTTGGTGCTGTACTTTCCGTATTTTGCTAAAGCGCTTTCCAGATATTTCAGTTGTTGTACTTGCTTGAATTTGTTATCCCGATTTGTAATTTGGATATTGATCTGTTCCTTTTGCTAAGAACCATGCATTCTGTCTTCTTGTAGTTGAGGTTTAATCATTTCTTCTGACTTTTCCTTCGTTTCTTATAAGACAACTGATATTACATAACTGTTCAGTATTCATTTCTTTGTTTCTAACAAAAATTTTCTGTTTCTTAATATGCTGCTTAGCTTTTACGACGCATTTTAAGAATAGATTTTTCTACATAATTCTCCAATCATATAAAATTATATTCATGACAAAATAAGTCACCATAACAATAATTATTTTAGATATTTTATTGGTTATAAATGTCATATGTTTATTTTGTTTCATGTCATATTTTCGTTCCTGAATTCATAATTCAAATATAATTTTTGTTTATTAAAATAATTCATTAAAAGATTAATGTGCATGAAACATTTCATCAAAGAGGTGGGAAGTGATAGATCTGAAGTTTATATATTTTTTTTTAATCGTATCACCCCGAGCAAGGCGGTAACGCCACTGATGTGCAGGGGGCTACGTAATAGTGAAAAGATCGGAAAAGAGAAAGCCGAAAACCATATCCTAAACAGGGAACAAGGGATGAGCCTCTTCACCTGTTCAATAGACATGGGTGGAGTGTGAACCGGGCGATAGATAGATCTATCTACTCCAATTGAAAAAAAAAAAACAAGAAAACAAAGTGAGAAGATTGGGAAAGAGAAAGCCGGAAACCACATCCTAAACAGGGAACAAGGGATGAGCCTCTTAACCTGTTCAATAGACATGGGTGGAGTGTGAACCGGGCGATAGATAGATCTATCTACTCCAATTGAAAAAAAAAAAAAACAGGAAAACAAAGTGAGAAGATTGGGAAAGAGAAAGCCATATATAAATTGTATATTTATTGTAATGTGATATTAGAAAATAAAAATATGTCTAGATGACGAGGAGAATTTTTTTGAGTCAAATTAATTATGCTCTTAATCTATACTAGATTTGTTTTAATTTCTAAAGGCGAACTCTGGAACTACCGCAAACCAAAACTTAAACTAAAAATCGTCGTTTCCAGTGGAACGACAAGATTTGAAGTAGGCCTCCAGTTCTCTCCCTTAGTGGTACCATGAGATGGCATGAAAAAGAACGCCATGTTTCACATAAAAAATAATTTAATTTCATTCGTTTCACTTAAAAAGCATTCACTTTCTTCAGCTTCAATTTAAAATCATCTACTTTCATTCGCTTCACATAAAATGATAACATTCGTTTTTCTTCGCTTGATCTAAGAATCATTTATTTTTCTTCGTTTCACCTAAAAATATTTCATTTTCATTTACTTCACCTAAAACTCATTCACTTTCCTTCTTTTTACATAAAAGTCATTCACTTTCCGCACGTCATATAAAAATTATTCACTTTGTCTTCCGTCACATAAAAATCATTCACTTTCATTCGCTTCACCTAAAACTCATTCACTTTCCTTCTTTTTACATAAAAGTCATTCACTTTCCGCACGTCATATAAAAAGTATTCACTTTGTCTTCCGTCACATAAAAATCATTCACTTTCATTCGCTTCACCTAAAATTATTCACTTTCCTTCATTTCAAATTGAATTTAACTTTTCTTTCACTTCACAAATAACTTATTCATTTCCCTTCGCTTCGACTAAAAAATATTTAATTTGCTTTCCGTCACCTAAAAATCTTTATCTATGTACAGGTCAGTTTCAGCTTCTCAGGCGATTTTGACATTTAACTTGAATTTACCCGTAAACAATTTTAAAAACGACAAACCTCATATTGAAATCTTATCTTCAGTTTGACTTGCACCATGTCCATTACTACATGTTTATTAATAGTCACGGCGTTTAAAAATACTTTGATTTCTGGAGTCCAGTCTTTGTTGGTTTGAATGGTCACTTTCAAATTTTTTCCATAGGTACTTATTGTTCCAACATGTACAATTTCATTGAGTCTTACAACCTAAAAAGATAAAGTAACTGTTTAGAAAAAATGAATAGAAAATATTCAAAGATAAAAACTATTTTCTAATTGATTTATCTGTGGAAGTTGTGTAATAGATTGCAGCTCAGAACGAGAAATCGGAGAGCCGAGTTCACATTCCAGTCGAGTTTCGTTAACTTTGCGCAAATACTCTTTTTTTCTTTTTTTTTTAATCATATCACCTCAAGCAAGGCGGTGACGCCACTGATGCGCATGGGGCTACTTAAGAGTAAAATGATTGGAAAAGAGAAAGCCGGGAACCACATCCTAAACAGGAAACAAGGGATGAGCCTCTTCACCTGTTCAAAAGACGTGGGTGGAGTGTGAACCGGGCGATAGTTTAGTCTATCTACTCCAATTGAGAAAAAAAGTGACTTATTAAGTTTTAACTTAGTTAAAGTCCAGTCAAAAAGTTTTCTAAAAATAAAATCAAACCTACAATTAGACATGAAAAGTCTTAAAATTAAGCAAAAATATTGGGCAAAAACGGAGAAGAAAACAAAACAAAAAAAATCTTAGTAAAGATATGAATTTGTTATGGGTTATAAAATGGCAAGTGTTCTAAAAACAGAAAAAGATAAACACACTGACGCCAAGAATTCAAAATTGGGCGGCAAAATAAGGAACCGTTTCTTTTGGTAGGAGTAGGAGTAAGTGTAGGAGTAAGAAGTAGGAGTTAAGGACAATAGTTTTGTGTAGGAGATTTGAAAAGGGGAATACGCTAGTCAGTTGACCACTAGAGTCCAGACTACTAGCATCCCACAGTGAAGAGAATTTAGCTAGTCTGCTCCTGTATCCACAAAAAATTTAAAGGTTGTAACTTGATGTAAAAACCTAAAGTTTTATACCAAAAATAAACATCATTAATTCAAGTTTGTGTTATCTTCTAATTATACCAAAACGAAGCAACACAAATTCATGGCTCCTACCAGCTATGGCGTAAATTGTAGGGCAGGCAGGGTTCTTCAGCCTTGGGTGGCAGTCAGTCTAGCAGAAGGGCACCTCTGGATTAAAACAAAATGTAGACCTGCCAAAGCAAATACCAAACAGCTAATGAAATAGTCATAGTGTTTGCAATGACGTTTTGATCCTAACTGCGATCGGTGTTGATTTTCGATTGTTTATAATACAATCTGTATTGGGTTGATTGATTTTACGATATTCCAACACTTACTGGGTGACTATTTTTTATTAGTCTACAAGTATTTTTGTGTCAGGTTACTCTCAGAAACCTACTAGGATCATGTAATTACCAGCCGCCAGGTTATGTTATTAGCAACTTAGTCGATTCCAGCACAAGGCGGTTTTGGCTTAAGAGAGTGGTTAGACACTGATCAGGATACAAAAAAGACCTGCGGAAGGGTAGCTGAATCTACTTGTACTGTCAACGTCAGTCAGACAGTTAAGTGCCATACGTGATACACGCTTGGACGATCATGTCTCGAAGCAAACATGACTGACTAGGCAGAAGATCCCGCAGTAGGTTGCCATTGCTTTCTGCGGTAGACTGGTTGCCGACCAAGGCTATAGAACCCAGTCTGCCCTGTTATTTAACCCATAACTGGAAGGAATAGACGGATTAATACCATTCCCAAGGGTATTTGCGCGTAAAGGAATGCAATGAATTCGGCTGGAATTCGAACTCGGCCCTCCGATTTCTCGTTCCGAGCCGATATCCAATGCTCCACAACGCACATCCTTCAACTGTCAATGTACGATGGGTTAAACTGGGTTTTATAGACATGTATGCCACCAGTTTCGATAATTTCTTACAGTAAAGTTCACACTGTACAAGGCCCGGGGCCACTTGAGGTAGAAGGTAACGTTACGGAGAAGTTTATATGAAAAGGAGGGGCAGATAAGGATTAACTCTAGACTTGAGATTATAGTAATCGAGGAAACATTCTCTTGGGAGTCATTTCCCCAGGGAAGTGATCCGTGGGAGGAATCTGTTTAAGCTGAAATTCTCACCGATGGAATACGGAAGGAATATTTGGTGGCTTGTTATTATGTTAGTGGCATGGCAGGTCCTAGCCGTGAATATTAGACCTATCGGAACCAAAGAATGTAGTTCTTCCAGACACTTTAAAATAGCGATAGAGCAGTGGGAGACTCTCCCTCGCCATCTTCCACCAGTGAGAAGGAGATTAGATGGTGGAAAATAATTATTCTCTAACAAGGGCTCGGTGATACTTTTGAACTCTGTCAAAACTGGAAAGTGATGATTGGGCAACTCCTTCACAAATATGACAAGAGTACTTCATTTTCTTTGTGCAATGCAATGGATATCGGCTCGGGATAAGAAATCGGAGAGCCAAGTTCGAATTCCAGTTGAATTCATTGCATTCACTTATGCGCAAATACCCTTGGGAAAGGTATTAATCCGTCTCTTCCTTCCAGTTATAGGTTAAATAACAGATTGGGTTCTATAGCCTTGGATGGCAACTAGACTACCGCAGAAAATAATGGCAACCTACTGTGGGAATATCTTTTGCCCAGTCAGTCATGTCTCTTTCGAGACATGATCGCCCAAGCGTGTATCACATATGGCACATAACTGACTGACTTCATTTTCAGCCTGTTTTCTTTGCTTACAAGAAAAATCCATATAATTAAATTTTCAAGAACTAACTTATGAAACCAACCTAATGAAATTACTATATACTGCCACCGTAAGATTATTCCCACTCTTACATATATCTAAAACTATCACAATATGTTCACTATTTGCTACTTTTAATTAATTATATATACCTTAAAACTAAACTTTATTAACTGTTACATTGTTACATTTACTTTTCCTACTAATCATCTATTATCTAATACTTCTGTATTTAAAATCTAACTTGAATTTGTCCCATCTGTTTTCTTTAAAATAGCTTTTTGTATTAACAAAACCCTTTAGACGAATACTTTATTTTTTTATTGTTCAATTTTTTTTCAACTCTTCGCTTCTAAAAATAATACTTTAACTACTGCCCTATTCAATTACTTTTTAAATTTTTGACACGTCATCTCTGGTTTATATTGCTACACTTTGCCCCAATATTCATGTGTCCTCACACACAATTCTTTTAAAATATAATAACTTCCCACCCCACTATAATCATCTAATATAATGGCATCTTTTATTTTTTATTTTTAGTTTAATTTTGTTATTGTAAATCTCCTTATCAATAATATACATCAATATATGATATACAATATAGAAATATAATATACATCAATATATACATCAATATATACATGACAAAGTAAAATAACCACATTTTACTACATGTATTGAACAGTGAAATTTAACAGCTTTTGAATTGCAGTATGTGGAAATTGAAAACAAGAGTTGTGCCAGTGATAGTAGGTGCACTTGGAATGATAAAAAATGGAACAAAACAACACATTGAAAGAATCCCTGGAAACCCCAGCTTAAGAGATATACAAAAAATTGTCTTATTAAGTACAGCCCACACACTAAGGAAAACGTTATCTATGTAATGCTGGGGATGATAGGGAAGATAGAAAAACATGAAATGGAGTCATAACAACACGCCACTACCTGCCTTAGGTCTCCCCGCAGACTTGGTTGGTAGTGAGACCAATGCAGAAATCGAAATATGATGAAAAATGACATAATAATAATGCACTACTTCTGTACTGAGTTATTATTGAGTTATTATTTCTCACCAGTCGAATATGGAGGGAATATTTGGTGGTTTGCTATTATGTTTGTGGCATGGCGGGTCATAACCGTAATATTAGACCTGACGAAACCAAGAAATGTAGATCGTCCAAGAACTTTCCATTAAAGCAGCGATAGAGCAGTGGGAGACTCGCCATCTTCCGCTAGTCAAAAGTAAATACCAAACTGTGGAATTAGTTTAAACCACATGGATCTGTAATCATTTACTTGGTTCGGGAAGAAAATTGATCTTTTTTATTTGGCACCCATATTCTTGCTTTCCTGATGGCTACAACCTCCAGAAATTTAAATGCAATGTCAATACTCATATATTAACCACTGGTCTCTAGCTCTCTCCCCGCCCCCGTATATCCTTCCCTTTCTCTCCACCTATGTATCTGTCATCACAGCTGCATTCTCATCTTTCTATTGCTCCTTTCTAACTAGTTTGTACTCCTCACTCTTCTAATTAATCTTTTTTACAGTTATGTAGACCCCCGCTCATCAGTGGCATTTCCGCCTTGCTCGGGGTGAAATGATTAAAAAAAAAATCTATAGAGGAGTTTATATGTCTGAGTAAATAATAATAACCCCACCCCCAATATTTATTGTCTGGTTGTATTGTGGTGTTGAAACACGAGAGACAGAGATAATAAGTGAAAATTTAAGTTTGGGGTCAAATGTAGATCAAATATGGATCAGAATCGGAGAGAATAATATAATAAAAAATAAGTAAAGTGTATTCGGTCTTTCTCGTATATTTTTCTTTTTGGAGGATAGGGGGGATATATAGATATGTGTAATAATTGTCCAGATAATTTAGTTAGAAAATACAAAAAGTGTCTGACGTTTACTTATCACGAATTTTTGCTTAGTGATTAAAGCTGCTATTATGGCTTGAAAAAATTAAAGGAGATGAAATTTTCATTGACACGCGTGTTAACGTCCTATCCCTGTGAACTGTCCGACAGTGACAGTGTCACCTGTTTATGCGTGTAGAGGAGAAAAATGAAGTTCATTCGCATTAGTTTAAATGATTGAATTAAAGACCAATATAAATATTATAATTATTTTATTAGAATTATATTTTGGCACTTTAATTAGTTTTTAATTATTTATCTTTTAAGGATACGACAGATCTATAAGCATTTAAATAATTGATTTAGTGCCCGTTCTAAAAATTTATTTAATGTCAGATTTAATAATTCATTCAATATCCGCTTATATAATAATTCTTTTAATGCCACATCAAAAATTTAATTTACTGTCTGCTCATAATATAATTATTTTAATGCCCGATTTAATAATTCATTAAATTCCCGTTCATAAAATACTTTATTTTATGCCCGATCTATACTTAATTTCATGCCCGCTCATAAAATAATTCATTTAATGCCCTATCTAATTATTTATTTAATGTCCTCTTCTAAAATAATCGATTTTATGCCCGATGTAATAATTCATTTAATGCCCGCTCATAAAATATTTCATTTAAAGTCTTAACTAATAAAACATTTAATGCCCTCTCATAAATAATTCCTTTAATACCGTATCAAAGAATTCATTTAACGCCCGCTAATAAAATATTTCATTTAATCCCCGAATTAATAATTCATACAATGTCCACTCATAAAATAATTCATTTAATGCCCGATCTAATAATTCATTTAATGTCTGCTTATAAAATAATTCATTTAATGCCTGTTTATAAGAAAAGTAAAGCCCACTCATAAAATAATTCATTTTATGCCCAATCTAATAATTCACTTAATGCCCGCTCATAAACTTATTCATCTGATGCTTTATCTAATAATTTATTTAATGTCTGCTCATAAACTAATTCATTTAATTTCCGATCTACTTATTCATTTAATGCCCGCTTATAAATTAATTCATTTAATGTCCGCTTATAAATTAATTCATTTAATGCCCGATATAATAATTCATTTAACATACGCTCATAAAATAATTCATTTAATACTCGCTCACAAAAAAAATCATTAAATTTCCGATCTAATACTTAATTTAATATCCGCTCATGAAATATTTCGTTTAATACCCAATCTAATAATTCATTTAATATCCGTCCTTAAAATAATTCATTATCTTATCTAATAATTCATTTAATATCCGCTCTTAAAATAATTCATTATCTTATCTAATAATTCATTTAATGTCCGATATAATAATTCACTTAATGCCCGCTCATAAAATAATTCATCTGATGCTTTATCTAATAATTTATTTAATGTCTGCTCATAAACTAATTCATTTAATTTCCGATCTACTTATTTATTTAATGTCCGCTTATAAATTAATTCATTTAATGTACGCTTATAAATTAATTCATTTAATCTCCGATATAATAATTCATTTAACATACGCTCATAAAATAATTCATTTAATACTCGCTCACAAAAAAATCATTAAATTTCCGATCTAATACTTAATTTAATATCCGCTCATGAAATATTTCGTTTAATACCCAATCTAATAATTCATTTAATATCCGTCCTTAAAATAATTCATTATCTTATCTAATAATTCATTTAATGTCCGATATAATAATTCATTTAATGACCGCTCATAAAATAATTTATTTAATACCCGCTCATAAAATAATTCATTAAATTTCTGATCTAATACCTAATTTAATGCCGGCTCATAAAATAATTCGTTTAATACCCGATCTAATAATTCAATATCCGCTCAGAAAATAATTCATTTAATGCCTTATCTAATAACTGATTAAACGCTAGCTCATAAAATACTTCATTTAATTTTATATCTAATAATTCATTTAATGTCCGTTCAAGAAATATTTCATTTAGTGCCCGGTGTAATAATTCATTTAATGGCAGCTCATAAAATAACTCATTCAATTCCCGATATAATAATTCATTTATTCACAGCTCATAAAATATTTCATTTAATGCCCGATCTAATAATTTATTTAATGCCAGTTCATGAAATAATTATTCTATTACCCGATTTAATAATTCATTTAATGCCCGCTCATAAAATATTTCATTTAGTGCTAGATTTAAAAAATTATTTAATGCAGCCTACAAAATAATTCATTTAATGGCCAATCTAATAATTCATTTAATGCTAGTTCATAAAACATTTCAGTCAATGCCCGATAAAATAATTCAGTTAATGTCCGATCTAATAATTCATTTCATGCCAACTCATAAATCAATTCTTTTAATTCTTGATCTAATAATTTATTTAATAGCAGCTCATAAAATATTTCAGTTAATGTCCGATAAAATAATTCATTTGATCTATGGAAACGCATCGCGAGTGAAGTAAGAAAAAAACAAATGTTCATTACCAGATAGTAGATTTTCATGATGAAATTTGTACATGATACCTTCATGTACACCTCGTCGCCTGCCTGCAACAGAAAACAAACACAAGTGCTTAGAGTTATACCATTAATAAAGGTCAAATATTACATAAAGAAATCTAAAGATTTTATATCATAGACATATATCTAAACTTATTTATAAATGAAAATTTGTCTCTGTGTGTGTGTCTGTGTGTGTGTATCCGTTACCTATAGACTTCGAAACGGCTGAACCGATTTTCTTGAAAATTTACACAGTTGTACGATAAGCGTCTGTGAGTGTTCTTAGCTAGGTTTTGTGTCAAGGTACCACCGATAAATATCGAAAATCGATAATTGAAAAAATCAGCTTATAGAAGGAGTGGTCCGATTTTAATCAAATTTGATACACTCATAGACAAAGACTTAAGAAACGATATTCAGAAGTTACAAGGTTGCAGTTCTTTAAATAGTGCAGAAAATTTATATATATATATATATATATATATATATATATATATATATATATATAAGGCAAAATGTTTGTGTTTTTTGTCTGTTTATCTGTCTGTATGTCCTTTATACAAATCCATAATTTTTATCCGATTCTCACCAAACTTCACACAAATATCTTTTAGGCTGAGTCTGAGCTCCAGAACCATAGATTAATTTTAAAGCTTTCATTACACCCGAGCAACGCCGGGCTATACTGCTAGTATATATATATATATATATATATATATATATATATATATAATAAAGAAACACTTCGAACTACCGAACTATTTTCACTAACAAAAAGTTGCAGAACAAAAATCGGTGTAATGTGACAGAGAGAGAGAGTCAAACACATACATGCCTTTAAAGGGTTCAAAATTCCTGACACCTGAAGAAGGCTGAAACGGCCGAAACCTCATGTCATTCGTTTCTTTATTTTTAATTTTTATTAAGAATTTTTTAAACAGAAATTCTATTTCTAGTAAACATGGCAATATTAAATTAAATTTGGAGTAAATTGGAAGGGCGAGGTAAAACTGGCGTATTTGTTTACCGGTAGCGAAATCTGATCTAAACATAAGTTGTCCCGTTACTTTAGGTTATCACAAGATAATAATTTTTTGCAAGTGAAATCGAAATAGTGCTTACTAAACAAGACACTCGTGCTAAGCGCATTGTAACCTGGCTTATAACCCGCCGGGTTCCTTATACAAGTGCGTCGTAATGCTGAAGAAGGGAAGTTGGATCACGACCGTGGAAGCGTACGGTTGTGTGTGAGATCGGGAACCCCACCCCCGCTGAAGTAAGAGTGCTGACGAGTCAGAAACAAGGACTTTAAGAATTATTATCGTTGCAGCAGTTGCATTGAAAAAACGCTGAGTATATGAAATTTAACGTTCGTCACTAGCACGACAACAATCAGAATTGCATCATTCGTTCAGCACCTTTGCAAAGCACTGTGATCCCAGCGTTTTATTTGAAAAGAATTGACTCCAAGTCTGGAGAATATTTTTTTAAAGAGTTATATATCTTCTGAGACGATTTAACAAGTGAACCGTACACACACACACACACACACACTCTCTCTCTCCCTCTCTCTCTCTCTCTCTTTGTGTGTGTGTGTGTGTGTGTGTGTCTAGACTCCAGTGTGTGAGTTGTTATGCTAAAAAAACTTTTACTCTCTGTAACCTTTTTCTTTTTCTATTCTGTTCTTGTATATAAACGACATTAACAGTGCAACCATCGAACAGTTGTTTGTTCGGCTTTCTACGAACATTATTTTTTTCTTTCTATTTCTTTTTGCTGTATTCTAAATGTTTAACACATGCTCCCCAACTGTGTCTACATCTTCAGTCGACCGTGAACGAACAACACTTCTGCTTTCTGGGTCTAATAATCACAACATGGGCAGAAATCAGATTTAAACCAGTGGGACGGTTGACTGACCTACGGATGCTCGGGGAACTACGGCCAACCCCTTGAGTTCGGTTAAAACTGAATAGACACCTCAACCCGAAGAGAAAGACGCCAGAGGTTGAGGGGCCAGGGTGGAAGAGTTAAACCTAGTGCACGTTGACCAGAATAGGACCGTGGAGTGGAAGTGTTAAATATACGGTCCCGTGACCAGGATAACCACACCCCACCCCCGAGGGACAGAAAGGAGTTAAAGTAAAATGAGATGTAGAAAGAGAAATAGGAGATAATCAACGAGGTTAATAATAATAATAATAATAATAATAATAATACATGATCAAAAACACAAGAACAGATTGTGATTTCTTATTGACATAGCAATTTGGTAATCTTAAAAAAATATCAAAATAACAGCGTTACTGAAGTGTAAATCTCAAAAATGTGTCACATAAAGACATCAATAATTCCAGTAGTTTTTACAGTATTCCAATTAATTGGAAAAGATTCTGATAGACTCATTGAAGGAATTCCTGGTAACCCATGCCATAAAGAAATACAAATTAAAATTGTAATCACAAAAACAGCTCACAGTTACGAAGAGTCTTATCTATGTAAAATGTGTATGATCTTAGGTTTTGTTTTGTTTTTGTTTGTTTGTTTTTTTTTCTTTTTTACATAAACGATCAATGAAAGACGTCATGAAGCCATTTCTGGTATTAGGCCTCTGGTTGGAAGGAAATGTGTATACAACAAAAGGAAGTAATGAGAACCAAGAGGAGCAGGAACAGGGCAATAGGTTAACCTATCTGCTTCTATTATGGGAAAAAATAAAAAACCTCTATAAACACCGTTGAATATCTATCTATCTATCTATCTATCTATCTATATATATATATATATATATATATATATATGGAACTTAATATACACATGACTCTATATTAGGTCAGTCAGTTTAGGTGCCATACGTGATACACGCTTGGGCGATCATGTCTCTAAAGAGACATGACTGACTGGGCAGAAGATTATCCCGCAGTAGGTTGCCATTGCTTTCTGCGGTAGACTGGTTGCCGACCAAAGCTATAGAACCCAATCTGTCCTGCTATTTGACCCATAACTGGAAGGAAGAGACGGATTAATACCTTTCCCAAGGGTATTTGCGCGTAAGTAAATACAATGGATTCAGCAGGAATTCGAACTCGGCTCCCTTCACTAAATCGCAGAAAAACACCATAGTATGATAAAAATATCTCAAATTTAATAACAACGAATTTTTTCCATCAAAATGTTTATGTTGTTATTAAGAGTAAAAAATCAAAATATTTGTTTAATTGTTTTTAAAAAGTTTTTCTAACTCGTTCGAAATTTTGGTAAAATCTTATATTTATTTTCGTTATCAAGGAGCTAAATCGTTACGAAAGTTTACAATGAAACAAACGCGTTAATTTAGAAAATCTCGCAAAAATCAAATAATTGTCGAAATTTAATGAAACTTTCAGGACTTGTTAAAAAAAATGCATGACATTATTTTTGTAAAACTTCTTTTAAAACAATTTTCGAAAAAATGTTTTATTTTTTGCATATGTTACCTCCCGCCACCCACATAAATTCATTAAATTTCAAAAAATTAAATTCTGTGGGCAAAATTGTTTTTATTAGTTAAACGCTGGACACATTGGGGAATGTAAATCACATTGTTTTTTTTTTTGTTTTTTTTTTGTTTTGTTTTGTTTTGTTTGTTTGTTTTTTTTGTTTTGTTTTGTTTATTTTTTTGTTTTTTTTTTCAACTATTCAGCCCCTTTTATCGAAAATTTTCTCCGAATAGTAAAATAAAAGAATACAATAAAACTATGGCATTATTTAATTAAATAATATTTTAATTGCTTTAATAAATAATATAAATTAAGGGCATTATAGTGTGAAGAAAAAAATCTATTGTTAATGAAATTTTAAAAGAATTTTTTTCATTTTTTAAATTATAATTTATAAAGTTTCAAAAATATTTTGAAAATAGTTTAGACTTATAGACGTTAGATTGATAATTTATTAAGTGAAGATTATAACTACTAATCGAAAAGTGAATAGTTTAATACAAATCATTTGGCTATCGTATTTTTAAAATAAGTTTTGTTTTTTGTGTGTCTCTGTATTTAAAGTTGTTTTTATTTGTATACTAATTTCTGTGTATACATTAAAAGGTCATATGTTTCACGGTTTCTTCTCCTTACAGAAAAAAAAAACTTTGGACAATTATGTCACTTGTTTTATATTCTTATCTACATATAACCGTAGAATATTTAAATTTTTAATCTTGTTATTAAAAAGCAGTAAATTAACTTCATAAGATTTAATTCCCAAGACCATCGGGTTAATTTAAATTCAAATCTAATAAACTGTCAGATTGAAATATGCACCTGATGATTACATAACACATAAAACTCTGAATCGGGCCAAAGACGTAGAATAATATATATATATATATATATATATATATATATATATATATATATATATATATATATATAATACAGCTCTGTTCATACATTGAGCACTGTTTTATTAACACTTGAATAATAATACTATCTATATATTCACCGTCATATGTATATTTATTAATTGACTATATATATATATATTCCCTCCTGTTACGCTCAGGTAGGATAACATGTGAGGAAACAGCTAATAATACTCTCAAATATTTTGCCGTCATTTCTGATGGCAGGGGTACACTCATTATATAATAATAAAATTAGAATGTTATAATAATGTAGAGGTGTATAACATTTACAAAAAGAAACTATAATTAGAATCATTTAAAAATTAAGATTGTTATACAAATTTTAAGTTTAGCAAACATACCCGAAAAATAAATTTAGGACAGTTCTTCTCTTGACACCGTTATTGCTTCGTTCATCCTCAGCAATTATTGTTCTAAAAACATGTTCTTACGATTTTAATAAAACTTATATATATATATATATATATATAGTCATCCGCAGACAGATCTGTTTCGCTGTATCACAGCCCATCAGTACGGTTAGACTCCGATTCCTTTTAACCCAGGATTGAAACCCGACCAAATTGGCGTCAGTCGGCGATTCTACCTCTGGGCTATGGGCTATGGGCGTTCGGTAGAAGAAGGCAGACTTTTTAGCTTGTATATTGTCATTATACCCACCTAATAGCCAGAGTGCTCTAATCCATTATATATATATATATATATATATATATATATATATATATATATATATATATATATTAAGGCAGACACATTATTTCATGGTAAATAGGAAGGACGAAGGGCTCACCCCACTGGTCAGATGGAGGATTGTGAAACACGCAAGCACTCCCAACAATTTCAGGGATAGGTGCAATTTATGCCTGGAGGAGAAATTAATGATCATAAAATATAATAATCCAAAGGAACTACTAAATCAGAGGAATGAATTAATATTTAAATGTAGGCATAAAAATAAATTTAAAATAGTATAGAAAACCAGTGATCGGGTTTCAAATTAATGTAAATCATACCGATTTACATGAAAGGAAACTTTTTAAAAAGTGCTGAACCTGAGAAGATTCGGGAACGGGCTGCAAATACCTTTCCACAGCAAGAGTTGTTTTATCTCCGTGATCGTTAAATCTCAAATACTAATCCTCGGTCTTTAATGTTATAAGTACTATATATTTATGTTTGTATTTTTGTACGGTTTTATTTTTCATTTTTTATCTTTATTTTTTCTTTATATTTTTCATTTGCTTATCCTTTATTATGTATTTTTTATTGTATATTTTTTATTTTTTATTTTGTAATTGTAATTTTTTTTTTATTCTGTATTCTCTTATTTTGTATTATTTTTATTTTTTATTTTTATTTCTTTGTATTTTTTTACTTTGTATTTTTTTACTTTGTATTTTTTTACTTTGTATTTTTTTACTTTATATTTTTTATTTTTACATTTGGTTTCTTGTACTTTATTCTTAACATCTTTATAAGGAATATACCTATATAATTTGGTTTATATGTTTAGATCAATGGAGGGACGTTATGTTATTACCACCATTTCGGATTGCCACCATTTTTTTATTATCAAAGGTTAAGAAGAAAACTATTTGATTTGATGGACGTGCATACATGTGTATGTGGGTATATACACGCACTGATATGTAGGTGCACGTAGGGTTACGGGTATGCACGAGTATACGTATATATGTGGAGACACGGACATACTATTACGAATTTTGATTCCCCATTATTGAAATTTGTTTATTGTTTTCAAATTTCCTGTGGGTTAGTATAACTATTGATTACGAACAACATCATAAATACCTAAAGGTTTTCGTTCATTCATATAAATTTACTTAATTGTCTTTCCAAATTATGGGTGCAGACTAGACACCATTATCGCATCCCTATTTTATTCAAATTCAAATTCTTCCCTATACAGCTTTTACCGTTATCCCATCTTTTTAATCTGTCCATATCCCCATGTCCCTTACCTCTATATGACTAACGCCCTGTTTTCTGAATTCCAAAATACTTCTTGAAAGTCAAGTCGGGGTTGGAAAGATATGCGCTAACTTAGTTCGGAATGGATCAGTGCCGAGGGTCTGTTATGCAGCATCGATGACATAAGTTACCACCATTTACAGGGGAGGTGTGGAACCTAGTGTCCGTTAATTTTATCCCTAAGGTCCTTACCTTTGGGATGCAGGGGATCGATTATGTGCAAATGTGACAGCTCATATACGTATATACGTAGATACGCAGAAATTTCCTTATCGTTCCATTTGCTATTACTATTTTCTCCGGTTTAATATTACCTATTATTAATATGACCCATATCTTACATAACTTTTAGGATCGCAGTTTAATAGAGTACTTAAGAAAATAAAATTTCTAATGAAAGCTATTATTTTAATTATGGTTGGAACACACTGCGACTAGGGATATAATGTACTAAGAGATTTGATTTACTTTCACCAACAAGACTCCCTATAGCAGACTTTAATTTATAGATATAAATTACCGGTAACTTTTCCTCTCTCCCTTTTCTCTAACCATATTTATAATGTGTTTAATTTTGATTTCCGTGATTGTTAAATCTCAAATGCTAATCCTTAGTCTTTTATGTTATAAGTATTATATATTCATGTTCGTATTCGGTATGGTTCTATTTTCTAATTTTTATTTCTATTTTTTCTTGATATTTTTCATTGGCTTATCCTTTATTACTTATTCTTTATATTTTTTTTTTATTGTTTATTCTTTACATTCGTGTTTTTTTTTTTTTTTTGGTCTTTTATTCTTAACACTTTTATAAGTAATATGCCTAATTCCGAATAGATTAGTGCCGAGAGTGAAATCAGAAAAATATACAGTAACTTAGGTCCGAACGAATCAGTGCCGAAGGTTTGTTTGGCAACATCGATGACATAATTTACCATCATTTACAAGTGTGAAACCTAGTGTCTGTTAATTTTATCCCTAAGGCCCTTATTCTTGGGATTCAGAAGATCAATTACGTGGAGTTGTAACAACTTATATACGTAGATACGTAGATACGCAGAAATTGCTTATCTCCTTATCGTTCCATTCGGTATTACTATTTTCTCCGGTTTAATCTATTATCAATATTACCCGTATCTTAGATAACTTTCAGGATCGCAGTTTAATAGTGCATTTTAAGGAAATAAAATTTCGAGTTAAAGCTATTATTTTGATTATGGTTGGAACAAACTGCGACTAGGGATATAATGTAATAAGAGATTTGATTTACTTTCATCAAAAAGACTCCCTATAGCGGACTTTAATCTATAGGTATAAATTACCGGTA